>JAACJP010000055.1:0-202666 GCA_013368375.1 Tricholomella constricta
TGCACCAACAGTCATGCTGCGGTAGCACGCTCACAACCACCACCATCAGCAGCAGCAGCAGGACCAGCCAGTGCCGACCCCTCCACCGCCACCATCGCGGCCGCAGAACATGGTGGGGTGCAACTGCGACCCTAAGCCGGTGGATTAGGACGCTCGATGGCGGGGAGGGCGCTGCGGCAGGAGTTCTGAAGGTGCTATTGGAGGGCTGGCACGGCGGGGACGGGGTATGGGGTGTGCAAAGCGGGGGCGAGGATGGAGTGAAGACGACGATGGTGTCGCTGCAACTGAGGGCTCAGACGGGCGCAGGCGGGCGTCTGGTGATGGTGTTTTACCCCTCGGAGGGTGGAGTGCTCGATCCATGGCTTAGCGTCGCGCTCGTGCTTGCACTGTTGCACGTATGTGCTGGAGGGTCTACGGTTGAGGCGTAGGTAGGGATAGGGAGGGACAGGGACAGGGGCAGGGGTAACAGCGGAGAATCAGCTGTCGACATCCGAAATTTTGCTTCCAGAGCGCTGGTGTCTGCCTCTGTGTCTGCGGTGTCCATATTATCAGAACACTGTAAATATATATGGCATACCACTGATTACAAGAATATTTGAGGTGCGCGGCGCCCTCAGTGAGGGCGCCGCGCAAGATGAGGATAAAAGCTCGGAGCACTCAAATAACTAGTAAATTGGGAGGGTATTCAATTGCATAGTATGTAGTACAAATGTATTGTTTTAGTACAGAAGACCTCTAGACTAGAAGGAGCACCCACAGTCAATGGTGTTTAGTGGTAGTGGTTGGAAGAAAATAAAATAAAAAGCCGGTCTCGGTGGTCATTTTCATGCCCCCCACAACATGTTTTCTATTCCACCAAAAGAGGATTGGACAGCGAGCAGAGGGTACTACAGTGACAAGCAATGTTTTGGGCAGTCGAGGCAGTGAGGAAAGGCCGCATGAGCACGACACAGTGCGCGGTGGGCGGGGCAGAATGGCTGGAGGCGGTGGCCGGCAATTGCCGAGGCGCGCTCCCGCCGTGTCAGAAAGATCCCTGACGCCTTTCGACAGTTCATCCGCGCCACGTCCAGAAATTTCAGGACGAGGGCGGATCCAAATTGCGCAGCGCGCGCACAAATTTTTATGGGTGGCGCACTTGTAGTAAATATTTGAGAAATTGAAAACCGCCCGGAACGGAGTTTCAGCACAGCCACATCAGCCATCCGCCCGAACCCCCCAGACAGAATTGTCCATAGCTCACTCAATTCTTCACCGATTTTCGTAAGAAAAAGTGCGCGGGCCATCGATTGCATATACAAACATCCTCCGATACCAGGACCTCGGATGTGGAAGCGTTGAAGACACTCAAAAGCGTACTTTCCCACGTTTTTGGCCCTCTTTTCGGTGGTCCATAGCACCACCGAGAATACATATCTCGTCAAAGTGATTAGTGCGCGGGCTAGAGGACATGTAAAAGTATATATTTTACTGTTGGACCGACCCCAATTGCTTGTTTCAATCATGAGAAAAATCGGGTCCAAAATCTGAATGGATAACGGCCCGTTATCCACTCCGCCATTTACTAGGGTTCATTGGTACATATATAACCTCTATATTGCACCCCTAACTTCCCCAAAATTTTGATTTTTGTATATAAGAGTACTCTTATATTGGACGGTATAATGCGCGATTAAAGACGCGCGGGGCCCATAACCTGTTGACCTAGGACGCGTGTAGCGAAGCTCAGTGTCAGAGAATGATAGTAGACAGCTTTGTATTACCTAGGACGCGTGTAGCGAACTAGTATATGGTAAGTATAAGTAAATAATAGGTATGGAGTGAGGAATACGTACGCTCAGTGTCAGAGAATGATAGTAGACAGCTGAGGTACGTATGTGGACGAGGACGCGATGAAGTGGACGAGTCACGTGGTAGTCACATGGAACAGTCATGGAGGAGATGATATGTCCAACAACAATCAGTATAGCATGAGGGGCTGAAAAAGTCCATGAAAGGCACCTTGCTCCGTTGAATTGAGTACCGCGGTTGAGAACATAGAGGAAGCAAATGCTCCATATCGCGTCATGAATGCATGAACTTTGACGACAAGTGGGACTTTCTGCAGTTCTCCATGCGATACTAAATGATAATGAGATCGGCATGGTCTAATTCAGAGGAAACGAAAAAGAAATGAACCAATCAAGCAAAAGAGATCGTAACGGATTTTGCAGGTGTCAATTTTGAAAGTTGATATCAATTATCATCGCACGTGACGTCGACTGCCCTGGACGTCGACGGCGACGATGGACTCGGAGGCGCAGAACGAGGAGCAGAGCCCGTCGTCGCTGATATCTCTCGCAGTGCACACGACATCCAAGATTCTGCAGCAATACAACCTGCAATTCGCCTTTACAGGCGCCGTCGCATCCCACATCTACGGCGAGGCGCTTTCCCTTCCCGAGGTATGTCCCATCCATCTAGATCTATCCACACTCTGACATCTTTTCACTATTAAATTTACAGCGAATCCAAATCCTTCTCTTCTCTCCGGATCCGGATCCATGGCCAGGAACCTCCATCGACATCCCCAAGTTCAAAGAAACCCTCGCGCAGGACCACCCCGAGCATTTTATCTCCTTCCCCCACCGCCGCCTCCACTTCCACTTCCACTCCCACTCCCTCCCATACCCCGCCCCCAGCTCTCTCGAAGTCGTATTCACCGCCCATCTTTCCCATTCCCCTTCCGTGCCCCACATCCACATCCACACCCTCACTATCGATACTATCAACACCCTCCCCCTCGTGCCCTACCCCATCCTCCTCCTCCACGAGCTCCAAACATGGGACTCCCTCCCCGCCGCTTCCGCCTCCGCGCTCCAAGCTACACGCGGCAAATCCGTGCTGCACATGCTCAGCGTCTTCCGGCGACGCACAGATTGGGAATGGGAGCACCACGACGACCTGGCGATGTTCGACGCGCGTCTGCACACCGCGTCCGAGGCACGTGCAGCGCGCTTCTTTGCTGCCCATCCGAGTTTTAGGAAGGAGTGGCAGCGCTTGGGGTTGATGCCGCATCGGCGGCGCCTTGAAGCTCAGACAGAGGAGGAGGGGGAGGGGGAGGGCCTGGTGCAGCTGGCGCGGGCGCTAACGATCACTGAGAAGGTCAAGAACGGTATCGTCAACAAATCGGTCCCCTTTGCAGCACCAAGTAGTAGTAGTATTAACAATACAGCAACGTTAAGACCCGCCAAACTCTCGCGCATGCAGATCCGGCGCCTCGCCGCGCGCACAGCGGTCGACATCCTGGCCGCACACGGCTTCCCCTGCGCCATCTTCGGCAGCATGGCCTGCAAACTCTACGGCAACCCCCGCGTCCCCAATGTACGTCCCCCCTCCCCCATCTTCCCTTCTTCCCTGTATGTCTCCCCATGTCATGCACTGACCCTCTCCCCTCACCGCAGGACGTCGACATCCTCGTACTTCCCCCACCCCCCTCCTCCTCCTCCTCCTCTGCCGCCTCCTCCCCACCCGCCTCCTCCCCACCCGCCCCGCCAACCCAAGAATCCCTCAAACTCCTCCTCTTAACCGCCGCCCCGCACCACTTCACGCTCAAACCCGCCCGGGACCCGGCCGCATCCTACCGCGTGCTCTGGTTCCTCCCCACACCCAACACACCCCCCACCCCGCACCGCGCGTGCAAAGTCGACGTTCTATTGCCTGGTGTGATGGGGTTGCCGGATCTGTCGGTGCGCGAGGGGCAGGGGCAGGGGGAGGGGGTGGTTTGGCGCCGGGCGTGGGCTGGCCCTGGACCCGGACTTGGAGGAGGACTTGGATTTGGAGGAGGACTTGGATTTGGAGGAGGACTTGGAGGAGGACTTGGAGGAGGACTTGGAGGAGGACCTGGACCCGGAGCAGGAGCAGGAACAGGAGCAGGAGCAGGAGAGCAAGGGGACGGGGACGGAATGGGGCTCCTGCCCGTCCTCCCCTTCCACGTGCTGCTCCTGCAGAAGCTCCAAGCGTGGGACGACCACCGGCGCGCGGCCGAGGCGCGGAACGCGCTCAAGGCGCCTGTGGACGTACAGGACCTGGAGTGGATGCTTAGCGTCGGGGCGGGGCGGTTTTTAAGGGGGGGTAGGGGTGGAAGGGGAAGGGGAAGGGACTGGAGCTGGGACGCGGTGTGGGGGGACCGCGGGGTGTTCGAGGTTGAATTTGAGAGGCGCTCGAGGGAGAGGGTGTTTGCGTTTTGTGAGGCTGAGCCTGCGTGGAAAGGGGTGTGGGCTCGGCTGGGGTTTGTGGTGCCGTAGTACGTGCGTGCGTGCGTGCGTGCGTTTGATTTTTATCTTTTTTTTCGACGTTTGCGGTGGATGGATGGAATTTGGATATTTAGGGTTGATGGAATTGGACTTTGTGTTCTGCAGCGTTCGTGGTGTCCCAAGCGCGTGAAGCGCGTTGTGTGAAGCCTGGCAGCGCGTCCGGAGCAGAGGATCGCACGATCAGGGTCAATTCAAGGAGCGAACTGCAGCGTTTAGATTTGTAACGTGTAGCCGTGTCTCGGTGTAGAACGGAAGCAATCGTTTGCATTATAACGTCGCCTTGCCGTCGCATTTACGATATCACGATGAACCGGCCCCCGAACTCAAAGTCGCCTCTAACGCGGCTGCTGGCGGTTGCGAAACAAGTGACGGTAGGACAACGTCATCGCACGGACCCTAATCACGCTTCGTCAACAACAACAACAACAACAACAACGATGGCGACAGCAGACGGGCTGCCATACTCGCCGCGGTGCATCACCACCCCAACCTCCGTCGTGCACCTCGAGTACGACCCCGCCTCCCTCCCGCCCATCCCGTCACCAGAATGGACGCGCTTCGTCTGCATCAGCGACACCCACACCCGCAGCTTCCCCGTGCCCCCCGGCGACGTCCTCCTCCACAGCGGCGACCTTACCAACAGCGGCACGCTCTCCGAGTTCAAGCAGACGATGGACTGGCTCTTTTCGCTCCCCCACAAAGTCAAGATGTGCGTGTGTGCGCTGCGCCGGCACCCGCTGTCTCAGGCTCATACCGCATGCTGAAATTGCAATAGCATCATCGCAGGGAACCACGACCTCACGCTGCACACCGAGTGGTACGACAAGGAGCACAGCAAGTGGCATAGGACCGGGAAACAGGTGCGTCGTGATCTTTCTCATCCTTCCATCCTTCCGCTCACGTCGACGGGGCCTTCCTTTTCTCAGGACGTCGCGCCCATCCTCGAGCTGCTCACGGGCCCGCGCGCACAGAAGGCTGGCCTCGTTTACCTGCAAGACTCGTCCCACGTGTTCACGACCAAACCGGGTGGACGGACATGGAGCGTCTACGGCTCCCCGGTGAGTCGTGGTCGTCGTCGTCGTCGCCACATTTACCGCATAAGCTACTGACTAGCAGCTATTAGTGGTCGCCTTATTTTTTCGGCTGGGCATTCAATTACCATCGTGAAGACGGTCAAGGTGCGTCATTACGCCCGCACGAACAATCCCACATCGCTGACCTCCTCCTCGATCCCCCCCAGCCCTCGTTGCACAATTCCCAAAGACAGACATCCTGTACGTCCCCCACTCCTCCCCCCTCCCTTTACAACCCCACAGCTTTACCCCGCACCCGCACCCCCATCCCAAGTTCACGTTCACGCCTCTCCATCCTCCCATCCTTCCATCATCTCCTCTCCTCTCCCTCCCTCCCCTTCCCAAGTCCAAGTTTCATACAACCGCCACCCAACCCCCCGCTCACACACAACAAACCACAGACTCACCCACGGCCCCCCCTTGCACATATTCGACCGCACCCGCTCCGGGGACGACGTCGGCTGCGCCGCCCTGCGCGCCCGCCTCCCCGTCCTCCGCCCGCGCCTCCACCTCGCGGGGCATATCCACGAGGCCCGCGGGGCGGCTGTGCACGCTTGGGAGAGGGAGGGGGAGGGGGGTCGGCTGCTGGAGGTGCAGGCGGATGAGTACGGGGACGAGGATGGGGACTCGTCGGAAGGGGGCGTCAAAGGTGCGGGTGCGGGTGCGGGTGCGGGCGCGGGCGGCGAGAAAGTAGAGGATTCAGAGATTCTAGAGAGAGAAGAGACGGTGTTCGTGAACGCGGCGGCATGGCCTGCGGGGCGCCGGGCATGGCGCGGGACGCACAGGGTGCCTTTTGGAGGGCCCGGGTTCCAGGCTGTTGTTGTCGACCTCCGGGATTAGCCATCGCGGTGGGGTTTTGAGGCCTGAGGAACGGTGGCTGGATTGTATGTGTATGGATGGGGGCGCCGCCGGGGAGAAGTGAGAAGTGAGATCTGATCAGTGTATGGGAAGAAGTGAGATGTGATCATGAGTGTATGGTTGTAGTGTAATATAAGTTTTCTTTGCATGGATGTGTGATGATGTATCTATGTCGTTTTCGCTTGCGGTCTAAGTTGCCGGTGAACGGTGAAAAGGTGAAACGGTGAAACGGTGATCCATGGATGGATGGATGGGTGTGGGTGTCCGCAATTTCATACTTGTGCTTCGGTCAACGCTGTACCGGGGGGGGTGGGGGTCCAGGGGGGGGCACACACCACAATACATCACACCAGGCCCTGCTACAAGCTCACATATACATATACATATACATATACATATACGAAGCTACACGAAAATGAACTCAGAACAGAAAAGAAAGCGCGGCATACATCATATAATGGGGCTGGCAATGCACCCGCCAGCGGTATGATAATAAGTAATAACTTATCAGACGCCGAGTCCAGGTTAGCCCACATCTGGATCGCGTCCAACCGATAATATACACGCATGGCCATCGATTGTTATCGTTATTACATTTCCATTACGTAGTATATATATAGATAGCGAACCACGCTCGAGTTAGCTGGATTCAAACTCTCGCTTCCCCTCCCCCTCCCCTTCCACCTCCTTTCCCTCCCCCTCCCCCTCCCCCTCCTTCCCCCACCCCAACCCCCTCCCAAAAACCCTCCCACACGCAGCACAAACCGCCCCCCCCACCTTCCTTACCCCCCTCCCGGCCCTATGCACGCCCCACACCAAAAACTGCGCGCCCATGACCATGCCGGCCCCAAAGCACAGGAGCAGGACGCCGGCGGGTGCGACGTCAAAGGCCACCAAGGCGAGGAAGAGGAGGAGGGCGAGGGAGGCGAGGAAGAGGAGGAGCGCGGGGAGACGCGCGGAGAGGGCGAAGAAGAAGTAGGAGGCGTAGATGTCGCGTGCGCGCGTCTGTCCGTCCGTGTCCGCAGGGGGGGTGTTAGCATGTTAGCATGTAGCACCTTTGTAACGAGAGGAGAGGAGAGGAGGGGAAAGGGGGGGAAGGGGGGAAGGGACGCACGATAAAGGTGTGGAGGTCTGCCCAGTTGTAGCGGAGGAGGAACCATGCGTCGGAGGCGATGCCGAGGCCGGAGGCGATGCTGCTGGCTGCGATGGCGCTGCGCGCGTATGTGTCGACTGCGAAGATGGAGTCGGGGGCGATGGCGAAGACCGCTGTGCTCACGCTGTGTGTGTGTGTGCAGGTACGTCTTTTACATGAGTATTACTGTATTACTGGTAAAATGAGGCAGGAAAAGAGGGGGACTCACGCGGCTAGTGCAACCAGCTGAGGTGGGAGGGGGAGGATTAGGATTAGGATTAGTGAAGGAGTCATAGGGAGAGGGAGGGAACAAACACACCAATCCACCAACATACGTCCACTCCATCTGTAACCTCACAAACACCCTCTCAAAATCCGAGTCTACACGCGCAGCCCTGAGCTCGCTGTACGTCGTGAAGGACGCCAGCACGCGCTCCGCGCAGCTCATGCCGTAGTGCCGCGGCACCTCTATCTTCTCCGTTTCCGTGTACTGCGGGAGCAGGGAGGGGGCAAGAATGGCGGAGAGCCATTGCCGGACGCTCCGTGGGTCGGGCACGGGCGGGGGGTCGTCTGCCTCTTCGTCGCTGGAGTATGGACACGGGCCGTCGTCGATGATAACGATGGGCTCGGGCTCGTCCTCGTCCTCGTCCTCGTCATCGTCGGTGGAGAGGACCTCGTCCCCAGAGTCGATGGCGTACCCTACAACGCGCGGCCGGCGCCGCCGTCTGAGCCGGGGGGGAACGTCCAATACCGTGTCTTCTCCGTCTGGCCAGGTGTCGTTTGTGGAGTACGGTGGCGGAGTGAGGACTTGGGATATATTAGTGGCTTGGGACGAGAAAGGTGCATCGCATCAGCAGACGAATGACGATCGCGCGACGCGTTGGGGATTGATATACATACAGGACTCGGTGTCCGAGGCGAACCCACTACTCTCCCATCCATCCATCTCCGTTATGGACGTGGCCGTGGCCGTGGCTGTCGACGGCGGGCGGACCCTGAGGACGAGGGTGGCCCCGTTCTGCGGCTTCCCGCGGCTTGAGACGGCGCGTTTCGAGGGGGCCTGGCACTGAAGACGGACTTGGAGCACTTCGGGATCAGGATGAAAGGGTGGGTGTCAGGTAAGATAGGGACAATGGGAATGTATGAGAAGGTATATCAAAACACACCTGCGCGAGGGTCGTTGTCCTGCCGCTTCAATAGCTCAGCCAGGGAATGGGAGGCAGTGGCAACGAGATTGCGTTTCTTGGTCTTTTTTTTGCTCTGCGAGCGGTGCCAGACGCGGATGTCGACTCGTGAGTGGGGGTGCGCTTGATGGCTGGGCATAGGATTTGTTGGTAATGAATGAACATCATCACAATCAGGAGACGTACAGATAAAAGCGTTCTTTTAGATTGGGATTCTGCCCGTCGACGCCCATGACTGTTTCGTGGCAGTGGTGCTTGTCGACTTCGAGGGTGATGATGGGGCGCCAGGACTTTTCTGGTCGCATGAGGCGCATGCCGTGGGTGCGCACGACTGCGGAAGAGTCGTGAGTCGTGGTGTCAAGTTGTCTGCGGGGAGATGAACGTACCTGTGAAGCACCATGGTCTGCCGACAATCTGTCAGCGCGCCGACGACGAAAAAGAAAGGGACGACATACTCTGATTCAGACATGAAAGAGTATGCAGTGAGAGGAAGGAGTTGGTCGTCAGCGGCTCAAGGCACGACGAGTTCGGACGTCAAGGTAATCATGTGCCTTGATCTCCCATCACAACGACGACGAGATCAATTGCTGGGAGTTAGTGGAGTGCAGTGTCTATGTATGGAAAGGATTTACTTCCGTCTGCAATAACCACAGCTGTGCAGAGATGCCGAGGAGGTGCTTGCAAAACAGCGCGCAATCGAGTGACGTCACACAGAATGTCGCACTCTCCCTTATGCTACGCGCTACTACTAGTATTCGTCTCCGCCGTGCCAGCCCAAGTCATAGACTCGAATGACAACGGCAGCCTTGCGCCCCGCATCATCGGTGGCGTCATCGTCGGTGCGTTCTCCTTCTCTCAAACCACCTCATCTCTCACCACCCCAATCCAGCCATCTTTGTCCTCTTCGCATTCCTCACCCTATTCCTCGCCGTCCGCCGTCACAACGCACGCCCCGCTTTCAGCAGGCCCCGCAGCGGGCCCTGGTACAAACCGCGCAGCCATCTGCCCCAACGCGGCGTCCCCGACCCCGACCCCGACCCCGAAGCCCGCCCGCGTCAAGAGCAGCAGCAGCAACGATACAATCCCGAGTACCCGCCCCCCAGCGCCCCTGCGCCTCCTCCGCCATACAACGCAGTAGTGCCCGTGCCCGTGCTTGTGCGCCATACCATTTCTGTAGCGAGCTTTCACATCTAACGTTTGCGCGCCATAGCCCCTCGGGCCGCCTCCATCCCCGGACGAAACCTACACCTACGCTGCACCCGTGAGCGAGCCTTCTTTGCATGACATCAGATTGTGCTGACTGTTGAGCAGCCCCCACCGCCATTGCCGCCTCCGCCCCCGCCCCCGCCGCCTGCACACACCGATGTAAGCTTGCTTGCGTCGCCCCGCCATGCGTCTTGTTGAACCTCTCTCCCCACCTCCCCCCACACCACACCCCCGGGTGACCAGGGCAACGGGGGTGTATTCAGATGTTAGTGATGGATGCTCCAATATGTGGCTGGTGTCTCTTCCTCAATTTATAATACTAATGTAATGCTCACCTTGTACGCGACGTATGTACGTGCGACCACATCTGGAGATCATCGTTTCCCTCCCTGGCCACGGCTGCCAGGAGATATATGTATATGTATGGCAAAGAAATCAAAGATTCAGCGGAACATGGAACGTCGTGATAAGAAAACCCATTATATATCCTTGGGATTGTATTTCATGTGTTGAAATACATACCCACGAGCAGTCCAGGTGTTAACATCGACTGCAGCTACATACATCAGGTATGCTCTCCCCAGGCCGTCACGTCATGCCCGACCGCCCAATCCATTGTCCACTTCGGCTCTCCGACTCTACCTCTGAGATCTGAGCGCTGAGCCAAGCGCGATCCCAAAGACCTCCGAATCCTAATCGACAGTGTGCAGTCGGCCAGTCGAGATACTTTTTCGTCGCTTCCACGGTATGTCATGTCATGTCATGTCATGACACTTGAAGTTGGAACGTTGAACGTTGAAATGTCGAGGAGAGGGCACCCCAGTCTAGCGCTCGATTCCTTTCTCCACAAACTCTTCCCAGGTGGGCAGGCGGCAGGCGGCTGGCGCTATCCATCCCCCCCAAGGCGGGGCGCGCGCGCGGGACGTTCGCTTGCTCGCCCGTTCGCATGCGTGGTCCGGTCCACAACACCAGGTTGAGGCGTTTGTTTGCGCCCCGTGCATTGTTTTATCCTGTGCCGTCGCAGCGCAGTTGGACGCGCGAGAACGAGCCCGAGCCCAATGCAGGCAGCAGCTGCTTCGTGCAGTAAGGAGCAGGGAACACGTAGAATAAGCAGTGTCATTCCTGACAAGCCCTTCAAACCCAAACCCAAACCCAAACAAAAGAAGCCCGGCGGGCGGGCGGCTGCTGAACATATATGCCATACGACTTTATATTGTATGAGGTTGGCGTACCATGAAGAGGGGGGGGGGGTCTAGACTTGAGCTTGATGGGGCGCTGGGACCGCAACTGAATGACGAGGGGGGGGGGGGGACGATGTGGCGAGGGCAAATGCGAATGACCAGTGACCACTAGGAAGCGTTTAAGGTCCAGTCAGGTTCGTGCTCAAACTCGCACTCGCACTCGCACTCGCTTGTGTGGTCTACAGAACGTCAACATCGAAAAGCACTTACTCACAAGAGCAGCGTGGTGGACGATGTTTAGACTGCCTCATCGAGTAGGGGGGGGGTGGATGAGGGGAGCGGCAATATAAGTTAGAGTTCTAGGCAGGGCGCATCGTGGAGTAGGATTCACCCCCCCCCCCTCGGCGGCTGGATCTCGCTTTACGAAGGCCTTTGTCGGATTACCGCGGCCGTCTATGCATGCATGCATATATAGATGTCTGTGCAACGGTTTTGGGATCGCGCGTTGAAGCAATGTGGGTTTGGTGAGAGACCGAGACCGAGACCGAGACCGAGACCAAGGGCATCCACCACCACCAGCACCAGTGATCGAAGCCTCGAAGCTCGAAGCCTCGAAGCAAGCCTCACAGGAAAAGGTAAACCCGCGATCAATATTTAAGCCCCTCGTCCTCGGTGGTCATGGTACCATCATCCCCGCCTTTTCAATCGACTGCGCTCCAGGCCGCCGAAACCGATAACAAGAAAACAAGAAAACAAGAACAGAAAGCCTCAGCCTTGAACGTTACCCTTCTGAATCTTCAGACGCTGATGAACAATGATGCTACTAGTCCGGCGACGAGTTGCCCCAGGCTGAGGGTTTAACGTTTAACATTTAACGTTTGGCCCCCAACGGTGAGTGAACCTGAACCTAGCCTACGTTGATGTTAAGATGTCTTGTGCGCTGCGTGCAGTCTGAATCCGGTGTGGCAGGTCTCCAGGATGTTCTTGTTCTTGTTCGAGTCTGTATGAAAAAAAGGCCATACACCATACACGCAGCAAGCCGACAGAAGCAGATCAAGTTGGATAGGCATCAATTAGGACCCTCGTAGAAGGGCGCGAGACGCTGAAAAGAAAAGAGTTCGAAAGCACGCGAGACCGAGCACGAGAACGAGAAAGACGTTTCGCGAGATGCAATCCTGGCCCCGTGTGGAAAGAAGATCGACAGGCCGTCGTACAACAGCGTCAAACATCACTGTGCCGGCGCCCCGATCACTTACTTCCTGCTTGGCGCCGCTGCGCTGCCGTTATCACCCATACCTGGATTCAGATCTCAGATCCCAACTCGCGACGGTAGCCATGGAACGGACGCGGGAGGCTGGGTTCAGGAGATCGCACGCCGCGGCCACTTTAGCTACTAAGGCTCCGGCGCCTTCCTAATGGACTAGTGGAATCTCGTTTTCAACCAGAGTGCGTCCTCGTTCATCTTATCCTTCTCCTTCCGCTCTTTCTCTTTTCTGTTAGGGCCTAGCGGCGTCTAGCGTGCATGCTCACGGTATGCTCCAGTCAACACCCCAACACCCCTCCACAAGAACCTCTCCGTCCCAGTCCGTGCCTGTGCCCAGATCTTCTAGATCCACGCAGCGTAGGCAGAACAGCGTGTGTCTTTGCCCTCTCCTTGTTCCTCCCTAGCCCGCGCTGACCTATACCTATACCATTTAGCCAACAGGGGTCCCGCCTCCTACGCCCAAATCCGCTGCCGTCCGCGTCCGTTTTCGCGAATGGCAACATCCTCTTCCCCAAAGCCGGCGCTGATGGGTACCGTCCGCCCAAGGGGGGTGCTTTATAACCCCGTCCTCTTCAACGGGCTCCCCTCTTCCTCCCTTCTTCCCTTCTTCCCTTCTTCCCTTCTTCTGTCTCCTCCTCCGAACATCCAAGCTCCCACACTAAGTTACCCTTAGCACCACCAACCTCCCAAGACCAAAACCCCGCCAGCCTCCACCCGCACTTGCACCCTTACCAACGCCTAACGCATACCAACCCCTCACTCGCCCCCTCTCCTCGCCCTCGAATTCCTTTATCGCGCTCGTCTGTGCCGCAACGCACCCACACGTCCCAGAGCGCAGTCGAAGACCAGACCCACCTCTTCAAGGTCCTCCTTCACCCTGCGCTCGCGCAGCACGCGTATTGGGAACCCCAGCAAGTCCTTGCGGGCGAGGGCGAGGGCAAGCAAGTGTGAGGTGGCCGAAAAGGCAGCCCCGATAGGAGTGGGTGGGGTAGATGAAGTACATACGGATCTGTAAGTCGCCACACGGGGGGAAAGGTGTTTACCTTCCCTTTTTGTCTCTCTCTCTCTCTCTCTCTCTGCATGTCATCATCATGTTGATATTGAATAGATAGGCCGATGCGAGGCACACCACTCACGATGTGGCGACGCCCCCTCGAGACGCTCATCAGGACTGACGCCTGCCCGTGCTCCCGCACTGGCTGGAGCAGCCCTAATTCAGGCTAAGCGTAGGCCTCCGCCCCATAGACTACGCATTCCGTCGGCAATCCACTATGTCGTCGACCACGTCACCTGGAACGCAGGGTGACCAGCTCTTGAAGACCGGCGCACGGCTCATGCAGCCATGATCGGTCGCTTTGTGTTCTAGTGTGCTCAAGGACACATGAACTTCCGTCCTTATCCTCATTCAAGTTGTCTAGTTATTCTCGTCTCTCTCGATAGTGGTGATACTCGTCGTTCACACTCTCTCTTTGATGTCGATCACACTCTCGTTGACCCCGTTCATGCTCTCATCGCCGAATCCATTCACACTTCTTGTTCAACTCTTATTCGACTCGTCTGTCTTCTTATATGCTGCAACAATTCAAGTCCACAACCAGCGTGTTTTTTCGTACAATTGTATCAATCCACCAAAGGTTTCGAGCGATGAGAATCGGGACTAAGAGCGTTCACCATCAATTGAAGATGCGTGATTTGGAAGGGTCCACGCCCACAGCTATCAGACATCCAATGAGGGGCAGTTATCGAAGATGAAGCAGTATAAGACGCACTGATGTATCCGATAATCCCCTCTGGCCAGTCATCATTGATTGACAGAAGACTGTGGCAGGGGCATTGGATGAGCCAACAACATAGGGTCCGATCACTGATACATAATTTAAACTCACTCGACGACGGGATAGAAGCCGGTCTGACTTGCAGCCCTATATACAGGGTCGTCGAGGTTGGTCACCCTGGTATGGGTGTTGGTGTTATATGGCGACTGCAGTGTAACGATCGTCGTCCATTTGTCGGTGAAGAAGACCTGACCAACGTGCGCCACACCCGAAGAGATAGACGACGACGTGCGAACCATGAGGTTGATGCGGTTGGCACCATCCGATGTATAGCCTGGGAAGATCGTTTGGAATTCGGCGATACCGTTCGAACCGGTCGGAAAGGCTCCCCTTAGGAAAGCGCCGTAGTTGCCCAGTGCGTTAGCTAGAGAGGTGCGGCGGTATCAGCAAGAATAGCTTTAGCGGAAAACATCAACTAACGAGACCAGATTTCGACGATGACATTTGGAAGAGGTTTGCAGGTCGTGACGTCGAGAACACCAACATCAAGGACTAAGGTAGTCCCTCTAGTACAACACTGCGTCAGTCGTATATTCGATTTCGATCATTGATTACAAGACTTACTCTTGACCATCCGTCACATCTTGGCGCACAAGCTGTTGTAAAATTTGGAATAATTGTGCGTTTCAGTTGCCTTGAAAACAAGTTTACGATACCGTTTGAGTGGCATAGTTCTCTGGAAAAAGGTATCGGTATCGTTGCGATGATGCCAGGATTACAGAATACACGGATAGGCTTACCGCGAGCTGTCTCGGGAGCAAGGACACAAGTAAGCTAAGGGTTGGGCCGAGATCATCGTCTGAAGTCAATGGATTACATCGAAACAGGGCTTACATTTTTCATGGTCGGATACAGCGAACGCTTTACACCGCGGCGCCGTGCAAGATTGAAGGCATGTACCTCGCTAGAGCAGTCCCTTTGTACAAGTGCCTGAGCGCCATCTGTGGGATAAGCTAGTAGACGAACAACAGATCAACTCTTAGTTCGAAGTTGCTGTAAGAAAATGTTCACCAGCAGTCACGGCAAAAAAAGCAGCAACGGATGCCAGAAGAGTAGAGGAGAAGTGCATGGCAGGAGTTTTGTCGTTGGAACACAAAGTCAGCTCGAGGAGTGGCCTATATACATACAGGAAGGGTGGCTCTTCCGAACAGGGTAAGGGAGATGAGTCTGTCTGCCAGCAATATTCCGATGCCTCCATGTGGTCCATCCTCTACGTGGCGCGTCAGCAAGGTGCGTTTGAGTGGATGCATGCCGCAATCCAGTCCCAGTCTATCATCGTACAGGTCAGTCGCGATAAGTTATTAACAGACACGCACCGCTTCCTGCCAGTTATACAAACGTCGGAAATTTGGACCTTGCTTTCAGCGACAGGCGTGTAGCTTTACTTTCCCGACCAGGAAGGAGTGTTGTGCTGGCAGATCAGATGTCTGTTCAAAGATAGCTGTCGACCGGATCGTAAGGCCGCTGGGATGTCATATTAAGTTATTTGCTAGTCATGGCGACTAATATACACTTGCATCGGAAAAATCGCCTGCCACATGATGATCATTGCCTGCTCCTAAAAATGTAAGCTCGAACGTGCAAACTCAAAGACCTCCCTTGCAATTATCATTCGGCCGGCCGAAAAGCCGTTTTCTCGCTTCCACGAAAGCAGGCTCCTCGCCTCAAATATCTCGAAATTCTGGATCGTTTCTCCGAGGTAGCGTCAAATGGATGATGCTATGTGGACGGCATCGACCATCGTTGGATGGTAAAAACGGCGCTTCTCAGATCTCAATTTACAATATTCAATGTGCATCCTCGTAATTCGCCATTCTCAGGTACCCTCTGTACAAACCGGATTGCGACCACCTTTTGATGGCAGCATGATCGGTAAGAGTCCAGCGAACGAGGCGCTTGTCTGCAAATCCCTGCCACAAGAGGGGCGGGTGGAGCGCTGCCCGCTCCCGGCCCCAATATTTCCCCAGGCTAAAACACCCACCTCGCTCCGTCAGCACACAACTCTGTGATTCCCACCAAAACCTCTTCACCTTCACTCTCAAGCACTAAGCGCTAAGCCGTCGCAGCCCTCAGGCCTCAGTCCGGAGCCGTCACCGTCGCATATCGTTGGAGTAGGGGTTGGGTATTCCCATCTCCCATCTTCTATTGCCTATTTCTCGCTTTCCTTCAGAATCACAGCGCGCATACAACGACCCATCGCCAAGCCGTTTCCCTCCACGTGCCAATTGTCAAAGCCGCTCGGTGGAGGAGGTGAGAGAGGGGCGCGATCTTCTAATCATCTCCGCGCTCAGACGCCTCTTAGTATGTTTGTTATGATAAGGCAAAAAGGAGGCAAGCGCCTCCTCTTCAGCACTGACCATCTCAAGACCATCCATCGCAACATGCGACACGGTATTCTCCACGATGGACGCAGGCCACACGCCACACGCTTCCACTCCACTCCATCTCCATCTCCCATCTTCACCTACACTGAAGTTCCAACACACGCACGCCCAAGCTCTCGCGCTCCCAAAATGATACACGGCGCATGCTTCTCCAGGCCCCTGCCTTCGCAACGCTCGTCGCGTCTGGAACGCTGCCCTCTGCACAACGGAGCCCCCGTCCGGGTTCACCGCATACGATGTCTGATGCCTGGGAACCTCTCACAGTGGCGGGCGGGGCTCTGCGACTCTTCCCTCTTCCTTCTTCCGCATAGTCCATTCCGCGCCTCCGCAGACCCGACACCGACCGACATCTTGTAAGTTGTATCTTCTACGACCCCTCCCACCCCTTCACACACACACACACACACACAAACCGCACAGTCCTAGGACTTGCGCGCGATGGCAGCATTACGGCGCTGTCCCTCCATGTCCCTCGCCATGCGTGCTTCTTCGCTAGCTGGCTGGCTGGCTGGCCCTTTTGAGCCATCGACACCGACACCTTGTCTGCATGCGCGCCGAAGCTGCTCGGCGCGCACCGCAGCGCACCCCCATGCTGGTCTCGCTCAACACCCGTTCGCGAGGAAGTGCGGCGCATCGATAAGCGGGGTGGAATCTGCGGGCTCCTGTGGCTTTGGAGCGGAGGGCGCGCCTGGCGCACGAGAAAGAAGAGGCGAAGACGGGCCAAGGGGGGTAGGGTGCGCATGGGGCTGTGGGCTGGATGGCGGATGCATGTGTGGGTAGAGTATTCGTTCGCGCAGGCTATGCCCCGGTTGCGTGGCGCTGTACACTGTACGCTGTGCGAGCAAGACCCCCCAGACCGAGGAGGTGGATGTGGGGGTGTCGGGGATCGGGATCGTTGTCAGGCATGCGCCGACATGTCGTCTGGTTCTGAATTGGCAAAGTACTTGAGTTAGGGAGGGAGGGTAATGCAACGTGTGTAAGCTGCTGGTGCAAGGATCGATCTTATCCGGTCCGACATTGGCTATCTTGTGCATGACGCGACTATACTTAGGAGCGGGCAAGTGGAAAAAGCCGTGTCATGTATTTTTGTGTCAACATGAAGACAGAGTAGTCAAGACTCACATACAATCACACTCAGCTAAGTTGGGAGGACCAGAGTACCGCCATAAACAATATTCCCCAGTATGAAATGAAATTCGGCAGGTCCACATAGAGTATAGATGAAATCAGGAGGTATCCTGTGCGAGTAAATGTAAGAAAGGTTGGATTCAAGGTAGGGATTGACGTCGCAGTCTGGTTACCAGGGCTCTGAGACGCTGGGTAACACGGCCAGTAGCTCCCACTGTAGAGGCTGATTCGTGCGCGCCAGGGGGGAAAGTGTTGGCAAGTGTGGTAGCAGATCATATAATATATGCGACGGGTTAGTTTAGGGCAGCCTCGTCGTCTAAAAATAGAGCTCTAGATAGAGCGATGTATGCGTCTACATCTTCTCCTACATGGACTATGCGAAAGCTACTATGTGCCCGCCCGTGTCTGCGCGTGCAAGTCCGTGGCACGGGCAAAACTCGGGTGCACGGGCGGCACGCGCATGCCACAGTAAAATTCCTGTGCCCCTAACTGACGGTGTTTGGCAAACGCCCTCGATGAGGCGTCAATCAGTGATGCGAGGCGTCTCAAGGTTTGTGGACGAGATGCATGGATGGTCCAGGCTCGACGTCGATGTTTAATAGGGTGGGTCCAACACTCGGACCAACGATTCTGCATATCGAAGACCTCGAAGCCGAGAGGTGATCCTTGGTTGACGGAGACTTGCAGCACAGGACCGATCGATCGACATCCACAAGGGATGTCTTGCTTCGATGCCGTTGACCTTGCTGTGAACTCGTGAGTGGTTTATTCCCATCCCCGGCGCGCGGGGGGTCCGGGATCCTAACTAACTGACCTATCTGTGAACCGCCTGCAAAAGGCGGCATCAAATTCTTCGGTCCGCAGAGCCGTTGCGATCTCGGACAAGCGGGCGTCGGCCTTTGGCGAGGAGAATGTGGATTCCATCTTCGCTTTTCCTCGCTGGCTGCCAGAAGAAATATAGGCAAAGAAGATTGGATGGACAACTCAAGCGCAACCATGAACGTTGCGATAAGAGACCAATATATTTGAGTCTGTTCCGACTGGCCCCTCGCATGAAGGGCGCCTCGATATGTGCTCGGTCACCTTTACTCGCCTCCCGGGGAAGCGATCCTACGCAGTCAACGTCGACCGATGGCAAAGCGCTTCCCGGCCAGGCGCTTGTCTGCGAATTCCTGTCACAAGGGGGAGCTCTGCCGTATACGTGTAAAACACGGCTCCCCGCCCGGCCCTAGTATCCGGGAATGTATGTAACTCATGTAAGCTGCTGGTGGTTGCAAGGAACGATTTTCATCCGACATTGACCATCGTCTGCATGATGCGACTATACTTAGGATCCCCGCGCCGCGATGGGAATAAAACACTCACGAGTTCACAGTAAGAACTACGGTACCGAAGCGAGACTCTCCCCCCACCCCAATGTGGATACCCGGTCCCGGGCTGCAAGTCTCTCCGTCGACCAAGGATCAGGATCACCCCTCGGCTTCGCATTTCCCTTGACGCAGGTTTTTCATTCTCGGTATGCCGGAATCATTGGTCCGAGTTTGGAATTACCCTATCCAAAAGATTTGTCGATGTCACTCCCGGACCACAGAGGAGCGTTCATGCATCTCGTCTTCGGGGTCTCTACGCCTCGCATCACCCATTGTACACCACGTCGAGAGCGTTGGCAGAAACTGTCAAGTAACGGTCTCTAAAGCTCCTGCCACAGGCGGCTCCAGAGGCGGCATCAGATCACCCAGTTCCGCAGAGAGCCGCCGTCCCTAATGATCTCAGATGAACGGGTGTCGGCCCTTGTGGGCTCGGGCGCCTGCTCTCGGTCTGTTTTTTATATCATGTTGTGGGGCATCGTTACTGGCGCATGCCCATGGGTGTCTGCGCACACGGCACGAAAACCCCGAGCTATGCAATGGTGTGCGGAAGGGACTTTGGGCACCCCAATGGGGGCATCCATTTGTTTCAGGGATGGATCATACATGCTGTAATACAAGGCGTCGGGCAGATATAATAATATTGATAGCTGTAGGATAATTTTAAGATGCTGAGATGTCTATAGGGACAGCGAATGTATGATACGTATCTATGATGAGTCTCGTTTTTTTCCTCTCCAGAATTCTAGATGTAGCCCTCATTCGACGGAAAGCGCACTCCAGTGTAATATGGCTCAAACCGCTGCGTCAAGGATTCTGAGGGGCCCGGTGAAGTGAGTCGAAACGCGGTTCACCGAAGTCAGCGACTGAGGACTTACTGAACAGGGGATTTCGTTCCGAAAAGCTGTGCAGATGGTCTAGAATGGTATTGAGGGACGTGGTGAGATCCGTGTTCCCGGATGTGGAGGAGCCCCAGGCTATAACAAGTGGCATCATTACCTCGCATGCTGCGGTCCATATGACCTGAAATAGATGGTGAGAACTTCAAGGCCAACGCGGAGAAGGGTACATGCTTACGCCGATGATGGGGTCGATATGCAGGTGCTGGGGGTCGGAGGCGACATGGGGTGTGAGGGAGGCGATGGCTTGAGCGGCGTAGAGAGTCTTTTGGTACGAATGTGCGAGCTGCTGCGCGAAAGGATGGTGCAGCCGAATCATCGCAGCGTGTGAGAGCATTTGTGTAAGGACGTTTCGGTCCCGGGACGAATGAATTGCCTCGATGCGGTCCACAAGGGGAAGACTGTTTTGGAATGTATCAATCAAAGAGTCGAGATGAACAAACGCGCCAGATTGTAGGATGGAACCTGCCGGACAGTCAGAACAGCCCTGAAGGTTACCGGGGTATAACTCACGTCTATCACTGTCGTGAATAGAGGTGGCCCGCTCGAAGAGCACTGCCGCCTTCGCGTGGAGTGCCTTTTCCGAGTATCCGGCCACACTTGTTCCATCGAGGAAATCACGAAGCGTCGCGCGACTCTCCATGGGGAGGAGATGCTGTTGGAACAAGTACTTTAGTACATGATCCATCAATTTAAAATGTTACCTACGTGTTCATGCTGAACTGACGCCATCGGCCATGGTGTATCCACAGCACCATTTTGGAGCGCTGAGTGGGACCCCTGTATCGCGGTCCAATAATTGTTGAGCACCAGGACAGCCCAAAATGCGTCGATGCGTTCACCTTCCTCGACCGCATCAGCTGGAGGCGGAATCATCGATTCTGTAGAGCTAGCAAGGCCAGGGGACCGTATGCGATGGAGGTCTGCTGCAAGAGCAAGCGACAGTGCTACATCCGCGCGGTGTTTTCCTTCTATCAGTTTACCGTTTTTCAGATAGTAGTATGAGAGAAGTATCTCGGCTTGGATGCTATGAAGGACTCTATTGGGATGTGGAGCAGAAAGATCTTGAGTCAGAAAAAGCAGCGAGTTTCGAAGTAGGACTTTTTCACAATTGCTGGATGGTGATGATAAGTGGCTGCTCCAGAGGTAAACTGTGTAACCGAGTGCGGGCGAGGGCCGTGTTAGATCACCAAGAGGGTGGGGAAGCATCATCGATTCGTTGAAGCGACCAAGGTCTAGGAAGAATCCCGTTTGATCAGCAACGTTGAAAAATACGTCCAGTCTGATGTCAAGGTCAATGGCTGCGCAGGGAGAAACAGACAAGACTTACATTGCCTGTCGTCCATTCACAGGCTGTTCCTGGAGGATTTCGACGTCACCAGTATTGCTTGCCAGCGAGCCTCGTAATGGAGGTTGAGGTGTGTTGTTCGAGCCAGTGGTGCCTGCGATAACACCTTTTTCAGAAAGGGACGGACAGCGGTTAAGCAGATCAACTCACTAAATGAGGAGACGGACGAAGACGAGCGGGGAAGCGACGCGACGCCTCCTAAAGTGTAGGGATGATGAAGCACGATCTCAGGTCGGTGTTCAGGATCTTCTAGTGCGCGGATACGATCCATAACATGGAATATCCGTTGCTCAAGCAACTGCGTCTGTGTGGGGCCATCGCCAGGATATTCGCAGTCTTCAAATGACGGGGTTCCACTTGCACAGTGACCGCACACAGGCCGAACTCCGTCACATCTCTAGCGATTAAGGTTAGCGGGAGCAGGAAACGGACGTTTTACGAGAGAGCTCACAATTTTTCTACGCCTGGAGGGATGATGGTGTTGGAATAATGCACCTTTCGATGATCAAAATGAAGACTTACCTGCAATTAAGGCATGTTTGTCCCCTTCTCCTCCTACGTGGCGAAGTATTTCCAGGAATATTAGTGTCAGACATGTTGACCCAGATATCAACGTCGCAAGAAAGACTGAGGCTGAGATGTCGCTCATTGCAAGGACTGGTTTTTATATCACCCTGGTCGACCAAGGCCATCCCGCAGGGCATGATCCATTTTGTCATCGTACGATGCTGCCTAAGCAAGGCGGGTGGTTTCGAAGCTAATGGGAAGCGCAAGAACAAAAAAATCGCTAAGGTGGTCACCTTCATATAACATGGAGGCTGTGCGACTGCCTGGCTTCTGAGGACATTGGAAAAAATGAAGGCATGACTTGAAACAAGCGGTAACAGGTTTAGTGGCGTGCTGCATAAGCGAACACTTTGCGGCTTTCTTGACGGGTATAGAAGCTTCATCGAGTCACGTTCGCAGGTGAGTTGCGCACGAAACAAGGAAAAGGGACGTATGTCAGAATAGTCAGGTGCGATTCGGAGCTGCGTAAGCATAAGAGTCATCGGCGTGTGACCCGCTGGCCTATTTCAAGAGCGAGTCAGAGATATAGCGCCTTAAAGCCACAACATCGGTAACGCAAATTTTCCGTGATCCGTCAAAGGGTGAGATGAGAGCGCCCGTAGCGCCCCGAGGAGCCAACTACGAGGACAACGGTTTTGCCTCGTAGAAGTACAGGACCTACAAATCAAATCGGGGGCATGCTTGATCATGATCGTGCTACAATCAGATTATGATGGCAGTCGAAATTCAGAACTCGGACGGGCCCCAAAACAGATATTTATAGCTGCAGTTAGCACCAAAAAGAAAGGGCGATCGTGGAAGTACCGAGAGCATAGGTTCGAAACGCCTGAGCAGAAAAGGAACGTGAAGTGAGGTGGGTTTTGTTGATTCGGTGGGGTGGTAGATGGAGCCAGCAAAGCAAGAGAAATGCTGCTCACTATTAGGGAGAAGAGGCACATGCGCGAAGTCGAGATGCTAATAGTAGCGTCAAGGAGATGTGACTGATAACCCTGAATATGACAAACCGTTGTGTTGTGTATTGTATCAAGGCACGAGCTTTTCCGCGGATTTACGACGTTCGAACGAAAACGTCTGAGAACGAATGGGTCGGCCGTCCATCGCCAGCGATGCTGATATGAAGGCTGGCTGCTGCCCAAGGGACACAATGAAAGATGTCCTCACTCCCTACCGCCTCGTACTCCGACTATCAACCACTTGAACACCACGTCCAACAAACGCATGTCGAGCAGATGGATCCCTTCCAACGACGCGTACGCGTGCTAGCCTGGCACGTAGGACAGAGAAAGGACACTTTGGCGATGATCGTGCGATGATACTTAAGATGGAATCGAAAGCTACGATAGGCGATGGTGGCGCCGGCCCAGAGCCCAAGGTCTCAGGTCCACATGCACCTTTGGCTGGTCCTGTACTCCACGGCACTGCTAGTGCTACTCAGCTGGTCTGCACCGGTAGACGCTCATGGCTTCACGAGTCCTGTAGATAGCCAGCAATGGCAATTCGGGCGCGGCGAAAAGGATGGAATTCGAGAGATTGGGGACGTACGCATGAAAATCAACCGTGTTTTTTTTTGGCTGTGCGAGTTCCAGACGATAACCTTCGCGTCGCGTGATGGTGGAGAGATATGATAAAGGGGCATGCAAAGGCCAGATTTGACGAGGTTCGGCCTGCAGAGTTGTCACGTCTTTCCTTTAAATTTGCTTGAGCCTGTTGGAAGGGAAAGGCTAATGGCACTACGTCTGTCGCGTGCGTGCCGTGATTCTCACGCCCCGTCCTGAAATTCAACTTTATCGAGTGTCATCTACCCAGTAGGTCATTACACTATAATGATCCATCGCTCTTCACACTGTGTCAAGGTCAATCAATATGTTTCCTTTGGCCACCGCGAGCGAGAATGTTCTCCGTCGTCCAGCCTCTATGACGAATTATTCTACCCAAGGGCTCTGTGTTAAGACTCGATTGAGAATGACGAGAGAAGTTAGCAAGAAAATGATTTAGAATCAATCAAGTTCAAAACACTGAGTTGATTCGACGAGCAAAATGAGGTAAATACATGAGCTTTTATAATAATTTGTATAGGAGAAGGAAAAGGAGAAATAATAAGTCTATCATGTGAAGTAGGAAATAAGTGGGTCAGAGTGAGATAAGTCTATGATCAAGAAGAATGTGATAACTAATGAGAATAGGGAAAAGGAGTAAAATATCTATAGGAGATGTGACTTAGTAAATGGGTAATTCATTACACTACCCCCTCTTTTAGGATTGATGTTGCGTAGTCCTTTGATTTGGGAGGGCGTGAGATGCGTCCTGATTTGGTCGTTGTCTCCATCGGAGGTTCATAGTCACGTTGCCATGGTCCGGGAGGTGGAGATGGAGAACGATGTGGAAGAGTGGGGGAAGGTCTTCTTTGGGGTACTGAAGGATCCAGTGTGAATTGCGGTGGGTGAGGTCTTCGAGGGTTTCGACGATGAAAAATTTCAAGAGCGCCGAAGTGATTGGTGGGGATTTCGGATAGAGGGACCCAAGAGTTTTCAGAGTCGGCAAGATCGCGCCATTGAATGAAGTAGTCGTAGCGACGTCCAACTTTTCGGGAGTCGATAATGAATTTAATTTGGCGTTCTTGATCGGCAATGACGTGGAGATCCGTGTTTGGAGTGGTGGCGATGCGATCGGGAATGATCGACGACGGAACGTATGGTTCAAGGAGTGATACGTGGAAAACGGGGTGAATTCGCGAAAGCGTTGGTGGTAAATCCAATACGTAGGTGGTGTTGCTGCGCTTCTCCAGTACGGGGAACGGTCCGATTTTCCGGAAGTCAAGTTTATCGCTGGGTCTGGTAGACTTGATGTTGCGGCGTAGTAACCACACTTGGTTGCCAGGTTTGTAGTCCGGTGGAGTTTGACGATGACGATTGTAGTACTTTGCCATGTGTTCCTGGGATCGAAGAAGTTCATGTCTGAGCTCGTCTTGAATAGTTCTGATGCGATCCGCGAGTTCTGTGGCGGAGGGATTTGTGGTGCGATCGGTGATGCGAATTTCGAAGTCCGGATGGTATCCTACGTTCGCGAAGAAAGGAGTTTGCTGGGTTGAGGCGTTAACGGAGTTGTTGAAGGAGAACTCGGCGAGGGGTAAGTAGTCCACCCAATCGTCTTGTTGGTAGGAGCATACAGAACGCAAATAAGTTTCGAGCGTTTGGTTGGTCCGCTCGGTCAGACCGTCGGTCTGGGGATGGTAAGCTGTAGACGGCTTCATCTTGGTACCGCACAGCTTCATGAGGTGTGTGAGAAAAGAAGAGACGAAGATCGCGCCTCTGTCGGAAACGATAGATTGAGGAAAACCGTGAAGGCGGAATATGCGATCGAGGAATAGACGAGCAAGTTCGGGAGCATCCATCGACTCGTTGCAAGGAACGAAATGAGCGGCTCGAGTCATACGATCGCAAACGACCCAGATCGAGTCGAAACCATGGGAAATCGGGAGTTTCGTTATGAAGTCCATTGAAATGGATCTCCATGGACGGTCAGGAATATCAAGAGGTTGCAAAAGTCCGTACGGTTTGTGGGTGGCGTGCTTGATGCGCTGACAAGTATCGCAAGATTTGACATAATCGCGAATGTAGCGTGCCATGTTGGGCCAGGAATAATCCCTTTGAACGTTGTCGAGCGTCTTTGCACGTCCCGGATGTCCACCAATGACGGAGTCGTGACGAGAAGAGAGAATTTGGGAACGGAGGGCAGAGGGAACGTAGAGTCGTCCGTTATGGTACACGAGATCATCTTGAGTAGTAAAGCTGGTGTCGCCTTTAGCTAGCATTTCGCGCCATTCGATATCGGCGCGGTGCGACGTCGTGAACTGTTCCAATAATTCGGAGTTGTCGAGGGAAAATGTAGAAAGTGCGTTAATTGAGGGAGGGGCGTCGGAGGCGTCGGTGTCTGGATATAATCGTTCAGTGTGATAGGAGGTAAGGAGGGCTTTCCTTTGGTGAAGGAGAACATCATCGCCTTGTTGTGGCGCGTAGTCGGGTCGACGAGAGGGAGCGTCTGCAGGGTTCTTTTGTCCGGGTGCGTAGTCTAACTTGAAGTCGAATTCGGATAGGAACATGGCCCAACGAGCCTGACGACGATTTAAGTTCTGGGTCTTCATGAAATAACGGAGGTTCGCGTGATCGGAAATGACAGTGATAGGTTGCGGAGAACCGATTAACCAAGCTCGCATTTCTCGGAATGCTTCAACGATGGAGAGTAACTCTTTATCGTGGACTTCGTAATTGATTTCGGCCGGAGTAAACTTGCGCGAGTTGTAAGCGACCGGGTGTAGAAGTCCCGAAGGGTCAGGTTGGAGTAGGATCGAAGCGAGCGCGAAGTCGGAAGCATCGGTAACGACGGTAGAGGGTAACAAGGGATCGAAATGATTGAGGACCGGTGAAGTAGTGAAGAGCAACTTAAGCGTATTGAAAGCGTTGAGCGCGGCGGAATTAAGACCAGTAAATTTCTCTTTGGCGGATTTCGTGGTAAGAGCGTGGAGGGGAAGACAGACGTCGGAGTAATGGTGTATGAAGCGCCTGTAGAAGTTCGTAAAACCGAGGAATTGTTGTAGTTGCTTGACCGTTGTGGGGACCGGCCATTTAGCAATGGTGTCGAGCTTCTTGGGATTCATTTGAACACCCTTGGAGGAGATAATGAAGCCTAGATATTCGACTTGAGAAAGTCCGAATTCGCATTTGTTGGCGTTCGCGAACAGACGATTTGCACGAAGTCGTTCTAATACCTGTTTGACGGCGGCTGCATGGTCTTGATCGGGTTTTGTGAAGATGAGGATGTCGTCGAGGTAAACTACGCAAATGACGTCCAATACATCGCGAAGTGTATCTTGAATGAACGCCTGGAAGGTAGCTGGAGCGTTGGTAAGACCGAAAGGCATGACGGTGTATTCGAATAACCCTTGGCGGGTACGAAATGCGGTTTTCCATTCGTCTCCCTCTTTGACACGGATGAGATTGAAGGCGTTTTTGAGGTCGATGACGGTAAACTTGTCGCAACCTTGGACGCGATCGAGGAGGTCAGCGGTAAGTGGAAGGGGATACCGATTTTTCTTGGTGATTGCATTGAGTCCTCGGTAATCGACACATAGCCTAAGGTCACCGGTTTTGCGACGAATGAAAAGTATGGGGGACGAAGCGGGAGAGGTGGAGCGGCGGATGTATCCTTTCTTGAGGTTGTCTTCGATATACTCGAATAAAGCGGCACGCTCGTCGTTGGAAAGTGAGTAAATAGGACCGTATGGTGGCGTAGTGCCGTCTTCGAGTTCTATTTCGCAATCGTACGGGCGGTGAGGTGGCAATTGCTTGACTTCGATGGGATCGAATACGTCAAGGTACGAATGATATTCGGGAGGTACGAGGTTTTGAACTTTGTCCTTGGTATCATTGACGACGGCGTGAGGAGGCGGTTCAGGTGGCGGGTTTTGTGCAGGAGGAAGATTCGGCGGTGGAGAATCGAGAGTAGAAAGAGCGTTGATACGAACGTCGAGTTCGTCGTTGGTAGTATACCAGATACAAGAGACTTGTTGATTTTTTGCGTATTTCTTGAAACGTTGAGGGGAAGTGAAGTGTATTTCGAGTGGTTTGTTCCGTGGGCCATAGACCGGAGGCGGAGGTTCAGGAGGACAAGACCATATGGCTAGGAGTTCTGCGCGACTAAGGCCGTTTCGAACTGGGGGACGGAGAATTGAAGCAGTTGACGAGACCAGACTAGATTTGACGTCTGCGAATGTCGGTGGTGATTTCGACGTAAAAGGGTCGAGAATAGAACAAATGTCAGAGGTCGGTTTACTTTTCAGACAAAGGCCTAAGCCGACAGAACCGATAGATTTAGCACTAGGAACGGCAGAAGGAGTTACGAGACTATAGCCTCGGCCAAATGCCGATACAGGGAAGTCGTGGTTGGCGCCGCAGCAGGAGAGGGATAATTGTCCACGGGCCCAGTCAACCGAAGGGTTGTGTTGTTTCAACCAGTCGAGACCGAGTAACATGGGATAGGGCATAGAAACTACGCCCAAACGAATATGTTCAGAATGGTCGCGGACTTTCAACAGAGTAATGACGTCGTGGGTTAAAAGTCCCGAGGTGATCGGTCGATCGTCGATCGTGAAGATAGGCAGGGGAGATGGTTTGGCAGAGCGGGGAAGGGAATGTCGATGAGCAAACGACTCGGAGATGTGGGAATTCGTGGCGCCACTGTCGATGAAAGCATAGGTAGAGATCTTCTTTCGGTTTGGGAACGACAGTGTGACAGGAATAAAGAAGTGGGATCTATTGTGAGGATCTACTTGAACATGACGGGATAATCGAAAAGGAGGAGGCTGAGATAACAGGGCGATCCACTCGCCGGTGGTTGACTTGGTGAATGAACCGTCGAGGGGTTGACGGGGAACGGTGGTTGTTCCATCCGTCGCCGAGGAGAGTGGAACTAGTTGCTCCTCGGCGCCGCTTTTCCCGATTTGACGTTGGCGGCCCGTTTCTTACAGTCATCGGCGATATGGCCAGGGTTCCCGCAATAGAGACAGAGCTTATTGTCAAAGCGGCGTTTGCGTTCTTCGGGGGTGAGCTTGGGTCGGGGACCAGAAGGTTTGGGCTCGGTGGTAACGGCGTCGATTTCCATAGGAGTGACATCGGAGGTCGATACGGGATTGGGTTGATTGGTGGTGGAGGGATTAGATTGTTTAGCGTAAGGAGGGACGTACGTGGCACTGTTCGAAGTGTTGTAATTCCAGTCCTTCTCTTTTTTCCTCTTTCCTCCACTCAACTTCTCTTCGATGCGTCGCTCGACCTCACGTTGGTGAAGGTTGGTGTCGATAGAAATGACAAGGGGTTCCCATTCTTCTAAGGTCGTGGGTCGATTGACGACCATAACGAGGGCGTCCTTCACGTTGGGTTTGAGACCTTTCATGAACCGAGAGATCTTGGTTTGCTCGGTCATGTCAAGGTGGCTGGCGATCTCCATGAAGGAAGTAAGATAATAATGAACTGACCCCGTTTGCTTGAGTTGATCCAAACGTTGGTCGGCGGTAGTGATGAGAGAGGGGTCCGCGAACTTCTTGCGAAAGGCGGCGAGAAAGTTGTTGAAATTCCAGAGTAATGACGACCCTGAGTGTTCAAGGTGATTGAACCATTCAATGGGGATTCCATCCTTGAGGTTGAGGCCCACGAACAGGACCTTGGTGTGATCGTCAGGGAATGAAGAAGCATTGAACTCGATGAGCCTCTTGATCTCCGAGATAAAAGGGGTAACCTCAGAGTGTTTGCCATTGAAGATCCTGGCGTTGCGTAACTTGATGGTATTTCCGCGAGGAGGGGGGTTGGACAAGGCGGGGGGAGCGGCTTGAACAACAGGGCGTCGAGCTACTTCAGCCATGACGTCGAGGATGGTAGCTTGGAGAGTGGATTGGTTTTGCGCGAGCATGTTGATGACACCGGAGAAATCGGTGCTCGGAGCGGCTTGAGTGATCGGGACGGAACCAATTTGGCCAGGGACAGGCACAATGTTCGGTCCGGGAATCGAACCGGGAATAGCCGCGGGATCAAGTGTGCCGGGAAGGTGCGCATAATCAATCCCATAGGTGGGGGCTGGGTTGTAGATGTTGGGGTTGGTAGGTGGAGGGACAGCGGGGAGATTGTAATCGGGAGCAACGGAAGTAGTAGCCATGGTGTAGAGATGGTCGAATCAAACTTGTTAAGACTCGATTGAGAATGACGAGAGAAGTTAGCAAGAAAATGATTTAGAATCAATCAAGTTCAAAACACTGAGTTGATTCGACGAGCAAAATGAGGTAAATACATGAGCTTTTATAATAATTTGTATAGGAGAAGGAAAAGGAGAAATAATAAGTCTATCATGTGAAGTAGGAAATAAGTGGGTCAGAGTGAGATAAGTCTATGATCAAGAAGAATGTGATAACTAATGAGAATAGGGAAAAGGAGTAAAATATCTATAGGAGATGTGACTTAGTAAATGGGTAATTCATTACACTCTGCTCGGGCCATTTTCCAGCATGTCAACTTCAATACCCTTCATCTGGCTCCTTTCGTGAATGCTATTCTGTATCTGCAAGTCTTTTTACTTTATCTCTGACCACCTCTGCAGGAGTACTCATACTGTCCCAGTTTGATCAGGGAGTCGACGGCCGGCAAGGGATATCGCGGCCACCTATGACAAGACTCCCAACTTGGAGCTACCAGCCGACTCGGATTGTCCCTCCTTGTCTACTCTATATCTCCAAAATGGACACACATTCGAGGAGTGCAGTAAGTTTGATAACGAAGTCTTCTTATAGTGATTGCCCTCTTGTGGCAAATCGAAGCCTGCTAGCTCGTCTCTCGGCAACGTTCCTTGATCTAAGTCTTGTGAACTGGGTCCGGACCCACCATGGAAAGCTCGCCTCTCTTCATCCGTGAATTGTGCAGGCCGCAGTGTCAGTGTCGACGGTGACGACTCCCGGAGGTGCGCCGCGACACGAGGGGGGTAGGGTGCATAGCGCCGGGGATCGTAGTTCCTGAAGACGTGCATATACTCACTGGGTATCTTGTCCGTCTGGTGTTTGTCCTGTCGCCGCTCTTTTGGTGTTCCCTCAAGGTCTTCTTCCTGAAGCTCGTCATCCGTGCTCATGGGAGTGACCTCTTTGGACATCACGAAAGAGCTCTCGTCAGTGATGATCCACTGCAGAGGGGGATAGCTCCAGCCCTCAAGCTCCCAGTCGTGTTTAGCCGCTACGTCTACGTTCCCGTCGATAGCCTCAGAGTCCTACATATAACATCGTCGTACCCAGCAACTAGTCAGCACTCTTGTTTCAGGCCACCGAGACTAGAGAACGAGTATCTCACCTGTCCTGCTTCTTTACTGATACTAATGGCCCTGCACAGCGCCTTGTGTGCTCCCAAGTCACTGAGCGGGTACTTGAACCTCTTTCTGTGCAGACTTCTGACTTTGGTTTTGCATCCGAGGCACTGCACGGAGAATGTTGTGACGCGTCCGACCCAGGGGTCGGCTTTCAGCAGCGCGTAGCGCTTTCGGGGTATGATAGGCATCCTGGAGGAGTTTATAGGATGTTTCTTGGGTAAGTTGTGGGGAATTCTGGAAAGTGTGGAAGTTGGGGTGTGTGCGGGTATGAATGAATGGTAAAGGAATGCGAGTGGCTCGTTTCCACACAACAAGGTTCGGTGTACATTATTCTTTGACCACGTTTGTGCAGTTAGCAGTGCTCGGTGATCTCCTTTCATCACATTGAAAATATAATTCAGCATGCTTTCCAGACAAGGAAGAAGCTGTGCTTGATTTGTTTGTTGAGGCGGAGTGAAGGACTACGTCTGGATTTGCTATTTGCTTTCGCTGGACTTGACTCTTTTTGAGCCACCACTGATCCTCTTGCCCATAAAAGTCGCATCAGAAAAGAAGACGCCGCATTGACCGCATTTGCACGCCTAGCATCGCCCTTGCTATCGTCCCGCGTCATACAAGCTCTGCAGGCATGTCATGTCCTCATGTCTTGCGCTAAAGGAACAATAGATCACAATACAATACCCCACGCGCATCACCACAGCCCAGAGTGCCTCAATCAGGGCTCTAGGCAAGTCCGGCTTGATTTTCCTGCTTGCCCTTTCAGGCGTGAATGCTGTGCCAAGGCGACCTTGTGTTCACCAAATCAGACTAAACAACTAGGAATGTTGCCTTCGTGGCATGTAGTCAGGACAAGGGCAACGAAGGTGGTGAGTAAGGGATCGGTCATGTGCATAGAAAGTGGGGTAACGTGATGAGCGCGCTCGTGGTAAGGCGCGTGGACGGGACCAACTGGAGGATGGGCGGGAGCAGCTCCAACTTGTGCGCATCAACAGTCAAGTAGCGCATCTTGAGATTCAGTGGCAGGGGCATCGGCATCGTTGCAGGTGCGGAAAGTGCGTCAGTCGCTTGAATGCAAGGGAGGTGGACAGGAACGTACCTCGATGAAAGTTAAGGTCAAGCTCCTTCGATGATATTGCCCGCGAGCCTTAGCACTGCACGATATTGCACGACCTGGGACTTAAACCATTTGTGAGCTCAAAGGGACAGTACCGAAGAGGAGTGGCCCAAGGCGCAAACACAATTGCTGATCACCACAGAGCCCCGCACTCCAGGGGTTTCCAGTTTAAAGCATCCTTGTGTTCCATCCGCTAAAAAGGTGGCTTCAGCTCCTTTGGTGTAAGGTTTGGATGTCAACATTGCTGCAAGTGTACCTGGCTGCAAGAGGGTCAGTGCATCTGATTAGTCCATGCTTGTGAATCTGAGAATGATCAGGGGCTCGGCTCTGTCTTTGTAAGTGGGGTGTGGTGGAGACTTGAATGTTTCCTTGTACCCGAGTGCGGGCCTTACCTGATGCGATGCTAACCTGAGGGGCGGACACGCTGGCAATGGTTGAGGGAGATGGGGCATAGCCAATCACACTACAAGGTTTTTAAAATTTTGAAACTGTGTCCTGCCCTTCATCAAGATCGTGTCCGAATACTAGTGTCTCTATTTGGCCTGTGCGGTGGTTGAGTGAGAACTGCGCGGCTCGGACGAAGATCCATGGGACGATGGTGCTGACCTTTCATTTATGCCTGCGGGTGATGTGGACATTATCCAGGCACCGCGTTTCCCTTGGTCTCTGCTGCGACGCCGGCGTTGATACTCATTTTTCTGGAAGCGGGGACGACGGCCCATCAGATGAATGAATGTCAGAAGACACGGTAAGAGCGCAATGGTTTAACATACCGTGAGGCCTTGATCATGGAGAGGCTGCTGAGGATAGAACCATCAGGAAGCTGCAAGATGGGTGAAGCTGCGTGAGCTATGCATATACATCGCATGTGAAAGCGGTGCACCCCAGAGTCCTGTGTTGCATTCGAGGAGTTCGCCGCCGGCTCTTGGGTGGATTTTATGTGTTTGAGCGCACGTAGAGCGCCAAGCACGAGTGCAGGGACCAGGCGCGAAGAGAGGGAAGACATGTCGTGGAACTCGTCGCGTAGGGTGGGGGGAGACCGCATTGTGCTCACCGTGGCTATTTAACATGTCTCAGGCAATGGGTGCGCGCCAGGAGGGCGGGTTGACGATTACGGGAGCGAACGAAGTGAAAATTTTGACTCGTGGGCGCGGCGGCAGATCAAGTATTCGGCAGAATCAGAGGACAATGTGCCGGCATTTGAATGAGAGGGGATTTGAAGAGGAGAATATGGCAAGCACCATGACAACTTTCAGGTTCATCAACCGAAGAGAACCAGGTAGAAAAAGCCTATTCTTTTTTCTTTCCTGGTCATAGATGCTAATCCCAAGAACCGCCAGGCAATATAGCAACAGCTCAAAGAATAGATCAGAATATTCATCGAGGTACCGATAAAAACAAGGTCAATCGCAGAGCCACCGCCATGTAAAGGGAATTACCCTGAATACATCGGATAAGTCAGTAAGTTTAAAGTGCGGAGATCGAGGCATAACCTATAGACTTATTTAGCTGACAGAGACGACACGGCAGGATTTTTCCCGACTTCGATTCGCCTCGTGGCCTCGTCTTTGGAAAGATGAACCAACTCTGTGTGAGTCTTGGATACATTAATGGTTGTACAAACGACTACATGAACTCGCAGGAACATAGTCGTAAGGACAGACACACCAGGCAGACTCAGTCGTCGGTCATTCTCAGTTATGCGCCCTGCGTATATCTTGACGATTCGGATCAACCAGGATGCGAGTGTATAGCGTAGCAATGCGGAATGAGACCGCTGGGTTAGATTATAAAATGGTGGGCGACGTAAAATAGACGTCAGGTTCTGTAATGTGTAACCAGGTCTCAATCATATGCTTTTTTTCGCCTCGAAGGAGGTGGGTTTCGATGGAGCCTACCTTGAAAGGTCCAAAGCCATGGAGAGAGAGACTAAGGTTGACGAAATCCTTAAGTCAGGACGGTGGTCCTGACAGTGAGAAGGGACCAGTCGGAGCGGTGTAGACTTCATTGTTTTCAGTGGAGACAGAGCTGAGGATCAGTACACGAGAGCATCAATCGACACTGCGTCCGTCGCCGTTGAGAACAAGAAGTCTTGTGGCTGTGTAGCGACGGAGGCCCATAACGACTCGACTGAAGTCATACTACAACGATTAACAAAGCCATTTTTTCTTCCCCCACCTCATTCTCTGCACTGGGGCTTTGAGCCACTGTATTCCGCTGGCGTACTTTCTCGAAAGCAAGCTGAGGATAAAGATCTAACCCATCAATTTTCAAGTGCCCATTGAAGTTGTGTGCTTTACATCCTTACTCCTGAATTTTCAAACTTCTGATCTCGTTCGAGACCAATCTTAACAGGTATTCTTTCAAAGGCCTCGAAGATAGATTAGACGGGCTACTTCGTCGTGCATACTTTTCCTTAACGACCCAGCCTGGTGAAGACGTAACCGTCGTGATTTTTGGGTTTCCAGGTGTGGAATATGTGGTTTTCGTTGGAAACGAGCTAGACGGTAGCTGAGATGAGTTGGAAATATGGTTTCGTTTTAGTTGTATGTTTGTCTCTCCATCATTTGCCGCTCCTATCTCACGCGAGGCCAGTCCACGATAGCTGATCACTACGCCAGTACCGAATTTGGGGGTTCAGATCATTTTAAGCCCTGCCTGTACAACTTCTCACATTCTCTGCTCTTGACAGGTTTTCGTTCTTCTCAGATGATCGATAGTATGATACTGTGAAGCTGCCTTTTTGACGACCCTCCCCATGGTCTGTTGACTCCGAATGCATGTCTCTCCAGACACCGTGTTTCTCCCTGCCATCTGGCTCCACGAGCGCTTGCGAACTTCAATGGTTGCAGATTGTTCTGACTTCTCCGCTTGGATGACAGCCGAACCTGCATACTCGAAATTAAACTATCGTGCTGCTTAATGTCTAGGATCGTTCATTCGCGCACCTGTTCAATTAGTTTCTCATGTCTGCCGTATATTCCAACTCCGAATTCGTTGCATTTTGAAGGGGCGTCAGTCCTGCGGCCATGTCATGGAACGGTGGGTGCCATTATGACTTTCGGAGGGAACCTCTCACTGGTTGTCAATTGGGCAGAGTTCGTTGTGGCCGTCCTTGTGTCGCATCTCCACTGCGTTCGATATCGATCCCTCGATCCATCCATCGATCCATCATCACTTTCGGTGTGCGAGCGCTTTTCACACGCACGGCCACAACACTGGAGCATCTGGAAAAAACCTTAGATGAGCTGATAACGGCCGGCAATTATTCGGAGTCACTGTCGTTTTACCCTTTTCAGTTCAACGCGACAGATTTGCGTGATCCTCCGAGCCAGAACCTTCTTGCCTCATTCCTGTTGTGGAATCCGGACGGGTGCTAGTGCTAATGAATGCTGTGGTCGTGCATCAGGAGTGTGACGATCAAAACCAAATATCCTCGTGGCTGAGCAGTGGCCATGGGGGCAGCAATGCTTTCCCCCATGTATCCTAAAACGAGGCCTCGATATGTTCCCTGGACCAACAAAGCTTCCTTGGGTATCATATCGCTGATTCGTGCGTGGAATCTGTTTCCGTAAATAGTACGGGCTCCACTGACAGGTCCTACTGTTCGTTTTCATAAGCGCATGGACTTGATACTGAGGAGAACCTGGCATTCATCTCGCGCTTCTGCACGCACTGCTCTGTGGTCAGAACGTCGGCAAATCCAGGGACGGAGACGCGTACAGTACACTGCGCGACGTGCAGGGTCAGGGCGCGTTCGGCGTGACTTGATTGAAAATGCCACACGTGTAACCGCACGTGCAGAAGTGGACCCACAAACCCGCATCCGGACAACAATCAGAAGCAGCAATGGCTCTTGTTCTCCTACCACCTCAGGCCCCCTCCGCCCCCATCTCACGAAACGCTCTCCAGCTTGTGAGAAGGCAAGATGATGAATATGGATAAGGTAGCGAACGTTCTTACGATGGAAGAATGGAAGAAACTTCCTGAATGCGCAAGATTCGCGTACTCCAGGAGCGTCAGCTGGCCGCCTGAGCCACTCGACAGCATCGAAGTAGGCTTTCGCACTCAAACTGGCCACCCTCGCTCTAACATTCTCTGTAGCCACACTACGCCACCCCGGTCTACAGACCGGTGTTTGGGAATTTTCATAGTTTACCCGACGTCACCGTCGCTGCGGCGCAAGTCGAAAGCGCCTCCGCTCTCGACGACATCGACGACATCGACGATGTCATCCACTCTTGGACAACTGGCATCTGGAATGGAAGTGACTCATCTCCGGACTCTATCTCACCGGACCTTTCGACGCCGTCCTCGGATTCAACCGATCTCACACCGATGGAGGACTTCCCTATGTTTGGAACTCCATCCTCTCATTTTGAGCTCTCGCCACTTGCAACCGGCCCTCTCCTTCTCCCCGACGATCCGACCACCATTCAATACGATGCTTCGATGCTGTCAGATATTGATGGTGCGAACGGAAACAGCGAAACCCCCGTCCTGCGCCAATCACTTCCTTTTCCGGAGAATCATCCGGTGGTTCCCGTAGTTCGCCAGGAACTTGCGAGTAGGACGTATCGAACGAGTCCCTCGGCCTCAGAGAGGGGCACCAAGCATTCAAACGCGACCATGTCATTATCCAACTCATCTATAATCCAACGCTGCTTGTCGGAACAGTCTCTCCGCCCGGCAGCTTCCGTCGCAGTAAGTGTTAAGCGCTGTTGTATATAAATATGATGCTAAATCAGCCCCATAGACATCTGATTGGTTGATTATCGGCTCTCCGTCTCTGAACCCTTCGCACATCTATCCCACCTCACCGTCGCAGAATGGGCGATCAGTCACTGAGTCACCCACTTCATTTAATCGTGCTTTCATCGGATCTTTCGCTCTGTCGAATGCCAAAGACATGGCTGTAGACACTGTGCAGCCAAAGGCACTCATAAACGATCGACATGGAAAGAACTCTGCACTCGCGGGCCGCAAAACAATTCCCTTGCCTAAGCGAAAACAGAATCGATCGACGCAACCACGCGCTTCTCTTTCCAGGACTCGTCATATCATTCCCCCAACCTCTTCAGCGTCGGCTACGTTTACACCCCCGGCCAATTCCAGCCTGATTTCAGTACCGGCGCTTCAGCCAGCCAACACCGCGATGCCTGAAGGTTTAATGGCGGACATCCCACCCTCGACTGGTTCCACTCAGCGCCGTTCGTCGCGTGTCAAACGAACCATCAGCTACGAGGAAGCCGAGGACGCTTCCGAAGCGCCCAGGAAGACGAAACGAGCCAAAGGCAATTCCTGGCAGACGCGCCCTTCTCAAAAGACCTCCTCCTCCACGCAGCCCCGTGGCCCCCGCGCTGAGCCCCGTGGCAGGCGCGGCCAAGGCCGCACCTACAACTGCCCGGTACCGCGCTGTGGAAGGAGCTTTACGCGGCTGGGGGATCTCAAGCGCCATCTGAAACCACTTGGCAACCGAATCTGTACGAATTGTAAGGCGGAGCTGTCGCGCGCAGATGCCTTGAAGCGCCACGTGAAGAACAAGGCGTGTAAGAAGCGCACGATCAACAAGGCCCCTGCCCATCGCGACATCAGTGAAGAAGAGCTGGCGGAATGGCTCCATTTCGTCACCACCCATTATGTCTAAACCTTTTTCGTTTTTCCATTCTTTGCTTCTTTAAAGGTGTGTGCATTGTTTTTTCCGTCGTGTGGGAGATTCTCACCGACGACCACAGGTCTCTTTTATTTATGTAACATAGTTAGACTCTCGTATCTACATCTGATTTCGCTCATTTCGCATTCCTGTAGCTCGCGATGTGATCCGGTTATCGACGCCACTACACATTTGTTATTGTTGTATTATGTAGTTAGTCTGTTCTTGTAGGATGTCCAATTCCCTTGGTTCTATTACTGTAAATTAACTTACCCCAGATAACTATTTGCATCCAGATCTGAGCACCTGGCACCTGCGAGAAAAGCACATAGCAACTCAACTGCATCATATCTGCCTGCTCAATGATACTACATACTGGCTTTCGAAATGGGTTCCTAGCTATCCTATCCCTACGATATTTCTCGCTGAGTTCTGAATCGGTCGGAGCTGTCGTTTTTTTTGTTGGCTAGGACCCACCTATGTACGTCCTGCGCATAGCTGTCGGGGTCTCAACCTATGAGGTGGGGTAGGGACTTCGACCCGCGACGTACTTCTATCATCTTCTGATACGTCGATGGGCGAGGCTAGATATTGATGCACCCCCGTTGGCGATATAAGCTGTCTGGTTGAGGTGCCGACGCCGGAGAAATGTCGAAAAGAGCGCCGTACCGACCAGCATGATCCGTTATGATAGGATAACTCACGCTGCGAATTGCTCCCCTATCGTTCCTTGCTAAGTAGTACATCATGCCATCGATGTGATCGCCAAGTTTGACTCGAGAGGTGGCTATCATACAGAGGTGAGGACGTCGCCGAGCCATGGAGATGGGCAGGCTACGAGGGATAGAAAGAAGACTCCATAAAGGTGCAAATTTTACTCTCGGAATTGCTGTCGGGAGATGAGAAAACCGTATATTATCAGCAAGAATCGGACGTCTGGGCTTTTCGTCGCTTTGTAGGCCCTTGTAGGGAGGATTAAGTTTGGCCTAACCCAATAGAGTCAGTGGGTCCTTGAATCTGTCGAAGGTCGAAGCAAATCCAAACGACTGGGTCGAGCTTCTCGTAATTGACAATTCCATGGAGTACGTAGTGGCAGTGTGGCGTTTTTGCAGATTACTTACACAAGCCTCCATCATCGAATGAATCTACTGTACTTCGGTGAGTCTCAAGGGGTTCAGGTACGTCCGTTTCTCAGCTATGCTTTTCTCGTCCCGTTGATCTTTCGCATTCGAAAATAGTTCACCTTTTCGCAAGTGAGGACTGGGACCGGAAGCAGCTGACTGACGCAGGACCGCTCCCACACGACGCGCACAGCCTGGAGCCGTCAGGAGGCGATACAGTCTCTTCTATTCAGCCCAGTGATCCGGAGGACTCTGCGGCTTGCGGTTGCGGGATATCGGCGTCCTATACATGTTATCATTATAGCCTTGTATTGGTATGAAGGGTTACCCAGCGTCCGTCGCACTCAGAGGAGAGAAAAGTGACATTGGGAGGACAAGCAAGATGATGGGGGCGTTGGGGGCGTCACGAAAGGCGCTGCTATTTGTAGAGCGTGAGTAAGAGCGGGATCAGATGGGAGATATGAGATCAAGGTGAGATCAGATGAGAGGGGAGGGGACTTAGGGCGGGGTGGAGTGGTTTGTGGTTTATGGTTTGTGGTGAGTGTTAGTATGCAAGAAGGGGAGGGAGGGAGGGGAGCACGGACAAGAAAGTGGAGACTAAAAGCAGGAACGAGAACGAGAACGAGGGATCGCAGCGACAACGGGCACGAAACCCAAAACACACATGACAAGAAAAAAAAACACACCAAAGGAAAAAAAAGAAAAAGAGGAAAACAGATACGTATACACAACAAAAAAGCAAACGACTGAAAAAGCACACCACAGCCACAGCCACGGCCGGAGACCACCCTCACCCGCCCTCACCCGCCAGTGCGTCGCGTCCCCCCGCCCCCATCTCTTTCTCTCGCCCCTGCCCCTGTCCCTGCCCCTGCATGTGGCGCTGGCTCAGCACGACGATCTGCGGGCACCGCGAGCGGCGCGGGAGGGGCTTGATGGGACGGATGGGGATGAAGGACGTAATGATCTCCGCGTCCGAGTCGTCGTCGTCGTCATCATCATCATCATCATCATCATCATCACCTTCTTCCGAAACCGAAATCGAAGAGGAAGAGGAGGAGGGCGAGGAGGACATGGTGGCGTCCTCTCCCTGCGGGTGGAGCTGGTGTTGAGGCTGGGAGCGCGCCTCGAAGCCGAGGGCGAGGTTCTGTATGCGCGGGCGTGGCGTAAGCGGGCGTGTCAATGGAGGAGCAATGACACAGAGATGGGATGGGATGGGATGGGACGCAGGCAAGGGGTAACGCATAACGCACCATCTGGACGTACTGCCCCTTCCCGACCTCGTCACGGTCATGGTCATGGCCTTGGTCTTGGTCTTGGTCATCGATGCCCGTGCCTTTGCCCGTGCTGGGCGGGTTGTCGTCGCGCGCCTGAAATTCGCATGCTTGGAGCGCGGGCAAAAACACGCGTGCGAGTGCTATGAGTTCGCGTGAGGAAAACAGAAACACACGTCAGAACGTGCTGCCCCTCTATGGCCCACGCCCACGCCACGGGGAGATGTGGGAAGGGGGGAGAAATACGTACATTCCGTTGGAGGGCGGAAGATGAGGTGCGGCAGCGGCAGCGGCGGAGTGGGGTGACATTGACCGACGCCGAAGTCTGGCGCGGAGGGTGAAGAGGCGTTCGGTTTAATATTGATATTATCTGACCCTTGAGATCAGCCCACGTCACAGTTTTACACGTAGGAGAAACGCGCACGTATCGTGTTTCGACGCTGGTCGTCATTCTCGACGTCGCTGTTGCCGTCGTCCATGGCAGCCATGTGGAAGAAAGTTTGAGCCGTCAGAGGGTGCAGCATAATACCAACAAATACCGGCGTTGTAAATTACCGGGCAACATTTTGCTATGCCCGAGTCCTCTCCATAAAAATATCGTGCTCGCCACAGGCACGCAGCAGCGCCCGGAGCTTCGTAGGATAATGGAAACGTTGTAAAATACTTGAGTTATACAATACTAGATATATATATATATAAATCTATATTAAGTATACATTATGCAATCCAGAATCACGCAACAGCAGTCACAGTCCCCTCAGACGACCCATTCTCAACACTCTTCTCCCCAGCCCCAGCCCCAGCCCCAGCGGCGGAAGATGAAGACGCAGCGCGCTGCTGCTGCTGCTGCTCAGCAACGACATCCCTCCGCCGTACGGCCCACTGTATGAGCGGCAGCGTGAGGCACGAGATGGCCGCCCACGCTATGAGGATGCCAAAGTTCATCGCCACTGGGGTCAAAATGTCGTCAAAATGTCGTCAGAAAAAGAGGAAGAAGAGAGAAAAGAGAAAAGGAGGAGAAAGAGAAAGAAAAGAGAAAGGGCAAAGAACAGAAACAGAAACCCAAACCCAAACCCAAACCCAAACCCAAACCCAAACCCAAACCCAAACGCACCCTGGTTCTTAGTCCCAAAAACAATACACCGTACAGCATGCGAGACATTATAAAACGGGACGGCGTAGCCGTATCTGTACACGACGGGGAGGACCTCGATGGGCTGCAGGCACACTGACACGTTCACTTTGGGCCGGCGTGTCAGTAACCGTCATGGGAAAGGAGAGGGTGGAGGGGGAGGGGGACACACCGATGATCCAGATGATCATGAAGAAGGGGATGAAGCGCGCGGTGAAGAGGGTGATGAGGGCTTCGAGCGCAAGACCGCTGTTCGTTCGGTAGCGTCAGAAATTGTGTTCACACCCCACAAGAGCAGGTGGCAGGTGGCAGGTGTAGGTGCAGGTGCATGGAGAAGGGAGAGGGAGACGTACACGGAGAGCATCCCGACCCAATTAAGCATCCAAAACACCACAAAGCCCGCTTTGCCAAACCTATAACGCGTTCATTCATTTTCGTTCCATCAAAGCAAAGCAAACAGAATCTCAGCAACGTACGCAAGGAAGGAAAAAGCGGCGGGGGGGGGGAAGGGGGGGAAGAAGAGAGACAAAACTCACTTGCGCGTAAAGTCGAGTTGGAACGCCAGCGTGAGGAGGGAATAGAAGAGCTGTGGTGATATGTGTCACGGTGTCACGGGGATAGGGGGGAAGGTGGGAGGAGGGGGAGGACGTACGGAAACGATAAAGTAGGCGATGAATGCGGTGGCGAAGCGCGTGAGGATGAGGGAGCGCAGCGTGAGGGAGCGGTTGAGGCCTGCGGCGTCGCGTGCGCCGTATGCGATCATCTGGTGTGCCGTGTCAAGTCCAAACCGCAAGAGAGGGCTGGGGAAGGAGACGTACGACGACGAAGAAGGAGAGGATCAGGACGTAAATGAGGCCGACAAAGGTCACCGCAGACGCGCTGGGAGGCGTAAGGGGTGGTAGTATGGATAAGGGAGAGAGGCGTACACAGGCTCATTGAAGGGCGCGACGTTGTCCATCGTGAAGGAGATTGGCTTGATGACCGTCTGCGGGGATGTGGCGATGAGCGCTGTGAGGTCCGGCGAGGTCGATGCGAGCTGCATGACGGCTTGCAGCGCGAAGGTGGTGGAGATGGTTTCGAAGGACTCGTCGACCTGTCGCGGCATGGATAGAATAAAAATAAAGCAAGGGCTGGCGGGGTAGGAGAGAATATGCGCACCGATGGGCGGATTAAGGTACGGCTTTGTGTTTGTGTTTGTTCAGTGGACGGCATCGAGAAACCTCTAGAGGACATACTAGGCGTTCTCGTTCCGCGCCTCAGCGGCAAAAACAGTTATAGCGTCCGCACCGTCATACGTGGCGTTCGGCGTCGAGTACGAGGCTTGTAGACGATCAGAGGCACCGGGATTGACTGCATACATATCATTAGACGGGGAGGTAAGCCAAGGCAATGCATGGGGAACGCACTTGCGACAGCAACCCATGTCCGCTGCTCGAGCAGCGAATTTTCCAACTCTGCAGGGCCGCGGGGAAACTGGCTCGCAGATACAGCAGTGAACGTGACCTTTGATAGGCTTGAATCGGCGGTGAGGTTCCGCACGACAGCCTGGCCGATGATGCCTCCGTCAAAATCCTGGGAAATCATGAGGATGAGAAGACAACGGATGTAAGTAATGCGCGCAGAAAAGTCGACATACGACGACCCATCCGTTGAGATTCCGCTCGGGTGTCTTCCATAGAGCGCCCCAGTATATAGGGAAGACGGCAAAGATGCTGATGATGATCAAGCAGCAACCGCCAATGAGGGCCTTGAGGTAGATCCTGCGCGCAGGGGCGTTGTCTTTGTCGAAGAATCGGGTGCTGAATGGCCTTCTATGAGGCGGCGGGGAGTGGGAGTCGGACATTGTGGGTTGTGGGGCTCATGGGCGTCGGTGGTCGTGAGCTGTGGCTGACCAATCGGTCCTGTCTCAGAGTCGCCACCGTTGGTAAGCTGCGTGTGGCGCACAAGACCACGACCACGCTCCTGCGAAGCGTCGGCGGCAATGGTCAGCACACCCAAGCGATCCCACAAAGGGCTGCCACCGCGCCCGTTCCCATCCACGTTCTGCATCCATGATTTCGAACCTCACCGACAAACTCCCCAATCCCGATGGGCTGACATCTTGCGTATGCCAAGTGGCTCACTGCTTCGATCATGATGAGGGTGGAGAAGGGGGTTGGGGATGTATGACGGTATTGTACGTACATATGCTCCCGTATCTTGACACGTGCCAGCTCAGCGCGCTATCTTCAAACTCGAGGTGTCCTTGAGGCGCCTCTGTGGAGCGACGGTCGCGTCTGGCGCTCAGGCACATGGTGCAGTGAGTCATCATCGGTGACGCACGGCGGCGGCTGCGGTCGTCATGGGGCGGGGTAACCTGGCAACGGGGCACGGGACGTTGCACGCGACTGTTTTTTTTCTTTTTTTAAACATTGACTGGCGACCTCTGGCAGGCATCTCACACTCGTTTTATTCTGACAGAATCTCGACGACTCGACCGACAATCACTTGGCCACGTGGACGTGTCGTGTCTTTTTTTGTTTTCTTGGAGCCACTCACTTTAGAATCTGTTTCCCTTCTAAACGTCTGTTACGAATAAGCTTGCTGTAAGTTGAACTACATCTCTTCTGATACTGATACTGATACCGATACACAGATGACACACACCATGTCCACGACCGGCCCTACTGCAAGGCCCCGCCTTCCGTCTGTGCCTAACCCGCCCCCAACCCCGCTTTCCCCTTCCCTCTCCGCCTCGCCCGCGTCCCCGTCCCCATCTCTTCTCGCCCTCGACATGAAGCGTCTCCTCGCCAAGCCCGCCCCGCCCTACGCCCGCACCCAGTACGGCAGCGGCAGCGAGTCCGAGACCGGCGCTGGCTACGGGTACAGCTTCTCGGACGGTGGCGGTGTGAGCAGCATGCGCAGCCGTGCTCGACAGGAGCGAGAACGAGAGATGGAGGAGAGAGAAATGCGCGAGCTCTCATTCGACCGTGGCGCCCTGCTCGATCTCTCTTTCGACCACCAGCAGCTTGGCCTTGCACGCTCTCCATCCCGGTCCCGCTCCCGCACGCGCTCCGAGGGGCACGGCAACGGTAATGACATCAACAACGACAACCACGACCCGAAGCCCAAGTTACAGGGAAAGGAGAAGGAGAAACGCCCCCGCAACGTTCTCCGCCGCCGCCCCTCCACCATGGCCACCACCACCTCCATGACCTCTTCCCGTCCCAGCTTGAAACCCGCCTTCACGTCCGCTTCCACCCCCAGCTCGCCCCTCCTTGCCCCCACCCCGCCTTTACGCTCGCCCCTCCCGCCCATCTCGCCCCGGTCCCCACTCACGCCCTCAATGCTACCCTCGGGCTCCCCCAGGCCGACTCCGAGCCCGCGCTCCCGGAGCTTCGCGTCGATACGCACGCCCGCGACCAGTAAGGAAACGAACGCGACACAGACACAGGGCGCGTCAAGATCCGCTTCGGCCTCGTCGAGCACGGGGACTCCGCACGTCCATGTGCATGTCACGGACGTGAGGGGCGGAACGAGGAACGTGAGTGCGGGCGCGGGCGCGGGCGAGGCTGTCCCTAACCGGAAACGTACGTCCCACCTCTGATTAATTGTTCTCTCTTCATTCCATTTCGTGCACACACTGACATTAACTTTGACTTTTATCTACTCCACAGCCCGCCCCTCTGCCTTTCCATCATCCTTCCCCACCTCTTCCCTCCCCACCTCGCCCTCGCCCTCCCGCTCACCCTCAAGATCCCGCTCCCCCTCCACACGCCCATCCACCCCTCACAACCACCACCACCCCACCAGGACCAGCGCAAGCGCAAATGCAAGCCTCACGCCAGCCGCAGCCGTCGCCGCCGCCTACAAGCGGCAGACCGCTTTGCACGACGCCGTTGCAGCCTCTGTCTTGGGGGACTACAACCACGATCACAACCCCCCCTCGCACGCACATCCCCATCCCCATCCCCATCCCCATTCCCGCCCCAAACACACGTATGGGAGCCTGGGCCGGACAGCGGGTGCGGGTGCGGGCGGGAAAGGGAAGGGGGAAGGGAGCAGCGAGCCGGAAGGCTTCGAATACGACCTGATCGAGAGAGTCGTCGTGCGCGGGCGCGGGAGGGAGGCGCATGCTTCTTCCGGGTCCGGAACTGGCTCGGGATCTGGGTCCGGGTCTGGGTCGGTGTTCGAGTTTGTGTCTATGTCGGTATCGGCGGGTGCGGGTGCGGGTGCGGGGAGGGATCAGACGGAAAAGGAACAGGAGAAGGAGAAAGATAGGGAGAAAGATAGGGAGAAAGACAAGGACAAGGACAAAGGCACAGTAGCAGCACCATCTTACACGATATTCGGCTCCCCCTCCGGCCGCCTCGTCGCCGTCGGGGGACCAGAATCGGAGTCGCACCACCACCTCGCATCGTGGGAGGGCTCGCGCGGGCTTGTGCGCCGGGCGACTGTAGCGCCCAGCGCGGGAGGGGGAGGAGGGCTGAAGACGCTGACGCGCAAGGTGTCGGGGCGGTTCCGGCGGGACGAGAACGAGCGCGCAGGGGGAGGAGGGGGAAGGGAGTTTGAGAGGGGCGGGGGGCGGAGGGGGGTGAGCATGAGTGTTGAGCGGGGAAGGGAGCGGGATGTGGGTCGGGAGATGGGCCGGCCGAGTTTACAGGAACGGCGGGTGGTGGGGGTGGGGACTGCAGGGATGGGGATGGGGATGGGGAGGAGTGGGAAGCGGATGACGGTGGCTGCGCTTGGGGGGGAGCTTGGGCATGCACAGGGGCAGGGGCAGGAGCACCGGCGGTCGTTGCGGCTTTCGATCGACACGTTCCCGGAGGAGGTGCGGGTGCTTCGGCGGGAGGAGCGCGCGCAGCTCCGGGGGAGCCCTGCCAGCGGGAACACGCCAAGCCCCAGTCCCAATGGGGTCTCCTCGTCGTCGTCGTCGGCGGGTGGGAGCAGCAAGATCTGGAAGCTGATGAAGCGGATTAGCACGGGCGGGCTGAGGGAGAAGTATGCGTACCAGGACGGGGCCGCGCCGCCTGTCCCTGCGCTTCCCAAGCAGTACTCCTCGCCTGCGCTGCGGTCCGAGGCGGCCGGCACAGTGACACCCAGGGTTCCGCTGAGTGGGCAGTCGCAGGCTGGTTCGGCTGGGGCGTCGTCCTCGGCATCTGGGTTCGGGAAGGCCGTGCGCAAGAAGGCGTCGGTGATCCTTGCCCACGCACCATCATCCAAGCCCGCCTCGGCGCCCACCACGCCCCTTCCTCCACCTCGTTCACCGCTCCCTCCAGGAAAGACGGTCGTCGTCCGCCCTTCGCCGCCCACGTCCAACGCACGGCCGAGCACCGCGACGCGCTCGTCCTCGCCCAACTCGAGCGACGTCGCCTCCGCACGCTTTTTCTCGGGTTCGGGCTGCCGCCAATCTGCCTCGGCGCATTCCAGCGCCTCCTCCCTGCTCGTCGAGGATGCCCCACCGCCGGTGCCGATGCGGAAGCTGAAGCTGGGACAGCACATCATCCCCCCGAGCGAGCTGGGCCGCATGCACAGCGACGAGGGGCACGGCGGCAGCGAAGAGTCGCATCATCATCATCATCCCCCCCACCACTCGCAGTCACAGTCTTCGTCTTCTTCTTCTCATCAGCACCACCAGCACCACCACCAGCACCAGAAGACGACCCCCTCGCGCAAGGGATCAAGCAGCAACCCGCTCAAGAAGCTCAAGCTCGTGCTCCCCACCAGCCCGTACTCGCCCACCAAGCAGGCGAGGAAGAGCGACGACTGGATGATCGTCCACACGCCTGCGGTCGAGCTGGCCTCGCTGCCTTTGCCGCCGCGCCGCAACGGCAACGCACCCCCGCTGACCCGGATCAGGAGCGACGCCAATACGCCGACGCCCAACACGAGCTGGAGCGGGCGCAGCGGGGCTGGGCTGGAGGGTGACACTCAACGGGATGCGGATATGGACATGGAGTGGGAGCGCGCTTGGGGCATCGGAGAGACGGCGCAGCAGCAAGGCGGAAAGGAAGAGGGCAACAGCAACGGCGACAGCAGCAGCAGCAGCCGCGCGGCCTCCCCTATGATCCCCTCCTTCTCCACCGCACACCCCATCAACGCCTTCCCACCCCGGCGCCCCTCTTCTTCGGACGACACCAAACCATCGCGCCCCTCCCCTGTTTCAGTGGCCTCGTCCATGCCCCAGGTGCATCAGCACCCCGCGCAGCTGGACGATGCGATGCACTTGAACAGTCCCATTTTGTCAATGCCCACACCAACACCAACACCACCGCAGCAGCAGCAGCAGCAGCAGCCGCCGCCGAGACCCTCGAGAAGCGCACAGAGGCCGCCTCCCCCTGTGGGTGGCGGGAGCACGTCCAGGTCTAGATCCATGTCCAGATCCAGGTCCACGCCCACGAGCCCCGTCCGCTCGCCCCCCACGCGCGTGCCCGTGCCGGCGTACCACGACGTCCCCCATGCCGCTGTCTTCTCCGCAACAAATCCCCCTCGCCCTAACCCTTACCCTTACCCTTACCCTTCCACTCCCACTCCGATTCCCAACCCTAATCCTAATCCCATTCCCAATCCTAATACCAACAGGCGTTCCACGGGCGGCCACAGCACGGCTTCTACGGCCACCATCACGCACGCGCGCAGGCGCTCCAGCTCCTTCATCGCCGGCTCGGGCTCGGGATCGGGCTCGGGCTCGAACTCGTTTCCGATGGGGCGCGCGGGTGTGGGTGCGGTGCTGACGGAGCAGGAAAAGGCGGCGCGGTGGGAGGATCTCCTAGAGCGGAGTGCGCGGGCGGGGGAACGTTGCATCTGGACGCGGGCGGGGATGGGCTGCGCAGTGATCGGTTGAGGTTTTCGGAGATTTCGGAGGTGTTGACGTTGAGCTTGTATTAGGCTAGCTTGGGTGGTGATAGTGCTAAGTGTTAGTATCTGTCGCCGTTTTTTCTTGGATTTTTTTTCATTATTGTAGATCGCCCTTGATACACACGCGCGTTGATTTATTTAGTTGTTTACTTACTTACTTACTTACTTACTTACTTATATAACTAATGATAGTGTTGGTTTTTGTTCAAGTTCTTTCGTGCGGGGGTGGGATTTGCAGGGTGATTGATATATCAAAAGGTGATCGAAAGCCGTTAACGTTTGTGAGAATGGTTTTTCCCTTTTGAAAATGAACTAGGCAGCTATTTCTTCAATCCACATGCGCGGCGGCTTCCGCCATTCCTTCCGCCTTTGCGTCGAAGTTGACGTTCACGGGCGAATTCCGGCAAGTCAAAACGTTTGTGAGAATGGTTTTTCCTTTTGAAGGTGAACTAGGTAGCTATTTCTTCAATCCACATGCGCTGTGGCTTCCGCCATTCCTTCCGCCTTTGCGTCGAAGTTGACGTTCACGGGCGAATTCTGGCAAGTCAAATGTCCTTGGTATTTCTGACATACGGAGGTTGGTTGTATTTAGTTCCGTCACCCGTGGCAACTTGTGTCGACGTTCATTTTTCATTTAGAATAAATACCGCAAAGACAGCCCCATCGTGACGAACTCTTGATTTCGGGAAGCCCTTCTTTGGCGCCCACAGTCATCTGTATTTGCTGCCTCCTGTTGACCTTCGACCACCGTGACCATCTTCTGAAGGCGTCGCCGCAGCCCGCGCCCAGCGCCCACTTCTCCTCGCCCAAGATGAACGTCGCGTGCTGTGGACCACCTTGCGAAACTCTAGTGGATTCCCATCATGTACACTCATGTGCTCTAATTTGATCAATGTCTGTGCTCGTCGCCGAAACTTTCCGAGCAGGGCCTCCATCTGCATTGGCCTCCTTCGAAACCCATGCAGCGGCAGATGACATGTGCGTTTTGCCATCAAGGGGGTTCACAGCAACCGATAGACGCGCGGGGGATGCAGGGCGCACAGACGAAAGTTCAATATCCTGTACAGATTGAAATCCGACTTGAGTACTGAATCCAAATGTCTCCACAGTGGAGCGTTGCCGGCTGACAAGCACGACAACAATGGAGGGATACATTGCCTGTGGGCAAAATTCAGCTAATCTGGAACAAAATGCAGGGCAGCAACAGCGAGCACGCACAGTCACATACGTCCGCAAAGTCAGAACAACGTCTTCGCCAATTACGAGAGACGGTACCCGAGGTGCAGGAATAAAGTCCATCACTACTATTGCGGTCTGGACCATCTTTGTCAGAGATGGGTGGAGGTGGCCAGACATAACAATTGTACCTGGAGAGCGCAATAGGCGAGACCTGATTCAACAAGCACGATCAAGACTTTCTGAACGGGCGAGGTGGAGTTCTGCTTAATTCCCATTCTTTTAAGAAATCGGAGATGGCCCCTGCTGACGTTGAGCCAATGCATAAAGATGGTAGGGAAAGCTGTCCACGCACCACAATCTATAAAAAATTAAACTTGTGGCTGTGACATTCGTTAGCAGCGAAAGCGCCAGAAATGCCGCGAATATGTCTTTGATTAATTGATTCAACATGGGGTTTTGGAAACCCTTGAACAGGAGTACGCGATGTGCGACACCCGCTCCTGTAAAGGTCCGATAGTTGATGAGAAAATTAGACTCGACCTTTAGAACCCCTCGAGGACTCGACGCACCAATGGTACCAAACAGGAGAGCATATGGAACGAGCATAATCCATTGCTTGTCCGGATACAGAACCCAGGCTCTCCATATCACGACACTATCACTCAGGATTATCTGAAAAGTGTCAATATCAGGTCCAATGGTGCACTCTTGACATCAAAAAATATACGCACTATCAACGTGGATGTCACGAATATGATGCGGGAGAACGGGAGAATTCTTTCGTCTACCCTCGCGCGTCTTGAGTTGTCGAGTATCCCAGCAGAATCAACCAGAACTCCTTTGATACTAATCATATAACTTCTGAGGTAGGAGATGCATGCCAAAGAGCAGGCGAGGAAGGCTGTCAGAGTCAGCCCCAACATTGTTTGGGTGGATCGGGATGCAAGGCCGCGTTGTCTGCAAAAATTAGATTAAAACAAAGGGCTCATGCGTCAAAATGCAGGCAATTACAGCAACGTAAACGTAGAGAAGGAAAAAAGCATGATGAATACTCCTGTACAGCCCAACATGAGATTATTTGTGAGCGATTGAGGAAAGAGGTGTGGCGTACCATAAAGCAGAGCATTCGAAATGAAGGCAGCGAAGTCTACCTCAAACCCGCGACCGACATGCTGGAGAAGGGCACGTTCATCGGGCGACATGATACAAAGAACGGTGGAGAAAAGCTTCGTTCCGCATAATTGACTTGGTGTATAAAAGCGGGACTTGAAGCTTGAAGTTTCAGGGAGCTTGTGATGTGCGATGATCAGATTGGAGCGAATTGTTTGTAACAATTCACCATTGAAAGCGATTCTAAAATTGAAAACCACGGCACAAATCAGTAAAAACATCACTCTCATTTAATTTTAGAACCCAATCTTCAGGCGTCCTCGAAGATAGTTTGTGGATTTGATGGTTGCCCGGTTCATGCCACTGACATCCCAGTGACTGCTTGAGATTGCATCACATTAACGTCTCCTGCTTTAGATACCTAAAGCCCAAGACATTTGACGGAGCGCACAGATATCGAAGTTGGAATAATAGCTGACGAGACGTACTTGGCCTCTTCGATCCCGCATGCCAGGAAAAGGCACTTGGCGGCAAACGCACGATGTTAGTGCATGCTGCATAGCAAGGCATCCCCGCCCTCATTTCCATTCCTGTACCACGCATCAACTCGTTAAGCTTTGATCAACGACATATACATTCGGTTCGGTTGAAAACCATCACGCAGCGCCGGTGCCCGTCCACCCAATGTGCATGACCTCGATCTCCACGACCCTCTGATGTTCGGGATCAGTCTACATCGACGATCCATGTCAGCATGTGTGTACATCACCAAGATTCGGAAACAAAAACAAAAAAAGAGAAAGAGAAAAACAAGAAGGAAAAAGAAGCTCACCCGCAACCCCACAAGCCTCTCCTCATCCATCAACACCCCTTCAAACCCAAGCCCAAACCCAGACCCACGCCTGCCACCACTCCACCTCCGTGTAAATGACACGTACGGCAACGCACTCTGGACCGGATCCTCAAACGCAGGGTGCACAAGCGTGCTCGGGCGCGTCACAACCTCCACCTCCACCCCGCCCTCCCCATTCCCCTCCACTCCCTGTGTGCATGTCGGAGGCCCCGTCCCCTCCGCGGCCGAAAACTGCCGCACGACCATTGGGTTGAAGTCCAACACCCGCAGGCCCTCCCCTTCTCCTTCTTCTTCCCCCTCCTCCCCCTCGTCTTCATCACCACCGCCACCGCCATAATCTTCCCGCCTCGGCTTCGCGCGGAGCACGCACCGCGTCCCAGCGCTCGTCGTGATCCACCGCGTCGGCGTCCCCGCAGTGGTCATCCAGCGCGTCATGGGCGGGCCCCAGCCCGGCCAGGGCACGTGGTGGGTTGGTCTTAAGGGTACGGGGAGAGACGCTGGGGTGATGGAGTTCGCATTCGCGTCACCGCCTCGATGGCCCTGGTCTTGAGGTAGCGCACCATCAGAGCTTTGCTCTCCCTCTCCCTCCGTCCCTTCGCCTGCGTCGCCGTCTTCACCCGCATCTCCACCCACACCCGCAGCCACACCGCCCTCTCCGAATCCCTCAGCATCAACGTCCACCGCATGCGAATCCACCACCAACGCCCGCCCCACCTCATCCAGCACCCCCAAGCCCGCCCGCTCCATTGCCCTCCGCACAACTCTCAACACGTCCCCCCGGCGCACCAGCATCACCAGCCGCTGCGCGTCCCTCTCCGTATCGATGCCGAAGCCCAGCACCACCAGTCGCACACGCGCCGTCAGGAGTATCAGCGCCTCCTCCGGCGCCGTCGCAAAGGCCGGGGCACGGGGCGACGCGGTGGTGGTGGTGGTGGTGGCGGGGTTCGGCTCACCGCGACTAGCGAGCGTGACGAAGGCGTACCCGAGGGCGAGGGGGGGCAGTGCGAGCGTGACGAGGGGGTGCGTTGGCTCGTCTGCGTCTGCACCTGCGGGGATGGCCCAGACGTCGAGGGCGGCGGTGCGGGTGTTTGGGAGGAGGAGGAGCGTCGGAGAAAGGAACACGACGCTAGCGTAGGTGTGGTTCGGTGCGTGGACTTCCTGTTGGGAGAAGAAGGGGTGAGGTGGGGGGGGGATTAAGTGTCGGGTTTGGTTTAGTTAGTTGGTTGCACATTCGGGTCGCGAGGGGAGCGCACCATTTTGAGGGCGCCGGTCTGCCATTCGAAGACGTAGAACCGGTCGCGGGGCTGGAGGGGGTTGAGGAAGTGAGTGGTGACGAGGGCGAGGTGGCTGCCGACGATCTCGATGCCAATAGAGGGGCGCGGCCAATGGGACTCGCTCACGAAGAGCACAGGGCTGCGTGCGCGGGGGTGTGGCTTGCCGGTCGAAAACTGGAGGAGCTGCAGCGCTAAAATGTGCCTGAGGCGATTTGTTGGGTGCGGTTGTCTACGGTCAAGAATACAAGACAAATTAGATTCGTGAAGAGGAATATGGGAGGTGGCGCGCGCACGTACGTGGTAACGACCGCGATGAGGTCGTGTTCGTAAACGTTGAGGCCTACATCGATCAAAGTGCAGTCTACATCGATGCTCGACCAGCTTACGGGGTCACTCGGTGTGGACGGCAACTTGCAGTAGTGCAGAGCGCGGCGGCTCTCATCACCAAGCAGATAGACGCCGCCCATCAGATCGTAAATGCCCGTCGGGCGGTGCTGCACTGATATTGTCTTTTGGAAGTCGAAATTGAGGCGGGCCCAGCCCTGCTCGCGGCTGTTGAGCAGGGCCAGGCGCTCAGCAACAACGCTACCATGGGTGCTACGCGGGTTATCCTCGACCTGGGCAGCCTGAGTAGCAAAACGGTATTGGAGGATCGGGAATGCCTTGAAGTATTCATGCAGAGTGGGGTGTGCCTGAATGATAGACACAAGCTCTGCAAGGTCGAGAAAACATAGGATTCGGACAATAATCTCAGGCGGCAGTCGAAGCAGCATCTTCGAGACAATCAAAAATCCGATTCGAACCAATTGTGGGAATGCGATAAGATAAGATCATACCTTCATGTTAGTCGGTAGCAGCCAACCTTTCAACGGGTGACAGTCGTACCTTCATGTACTTATCATGGGTTGAGCACAAGAAAGAGTACATTTGCTACAGCGATTCTATCTTAGAACTGTGACAGAAAGCTACAAAGTTTGTTGCGACGACTGTCACGAGTCGGAATCGTCGAAGTCGTCGTTGTAAAAGATGATCAAGACGGCGATGTCGTCGCCGCTGTAGCCACAGACGTCAGCGTTGAAGTCTGAGGGCTCTGTGCCCAGAGCAGCTGGCTGAGCTAGTGCGAGCAGGCCTCGTCCTTGTCGTGGTGTGGCCGGATATCTGAAGCATCATGTGATAATGCTCACAACTAGCCTTCCAAGGAGCACACAATTTTCTTGAGGGGTTCAAAACGCGGTATTTTCTGGCGTTACGTCGAATAAAACTTTGGTTGTGGACCATTGCAACGAGAAGCGTGGTCTGCTTAGTGTTTGCTGCGGGGCTGTGGTGTTTGCTGGCTGCAGCGTTTGCTGTCGTGGCCAAGGTAATTTCATCAAGTCGCTCCCCGATGACAGTTAACGTCTGTCGAAGATCGACAGGGGTGTATTGCGCCGCAGCATCTACAAAAGATAAGTTCAGAGCTTAATAAAGGGCAGCGCGGTAAGCAAGGCAGTACATGGTCCTTAGGAGCAGATGTTGAAAGAATTCAACCTACGGCTCTAGCTGCACACTGTTCGTCGTCGAATTACCGTCGATGCATGGTGGTGCATGCTGGTTTTCGGCAGACACAGATGAGGGGTTCGCGCGTCGAAACAGCGTGTTTAATGACAGACCGAGACCAAGCCACCAGTGATCGACCGTGAAACGGGGCTACCTTACAGGACAAGTAAGGGCGATTCGAGCCCCTCGTCCTCGTTGTTCCATCCCTGCCTTCAATCAAATGCCCTCCTGGAAGACGCGAGGCCGTCGAAACCGATAATAAAAACATAAAGTCACAAACGTACCCTTCTTATGACAATGATGCCAGGAGGCTGAGGGTTTGGGCCAACGATGAGCGAACCTATGTCGATATCGGGATGCCTCGTGTGCTAGAGTCAGTGCGTCAGCGTCCTGAGGTACGTATGCGTATAACTCCAGTGTGCAGTCCAGGTCCAACCCAAGAGATCAGAATGTTCTGGTTTCGACGGAAGACTGAAGGAGAGGCGCACACCTTGCGCGCAGTAAGCCACTGGAAGCAGATCAAGCAGAGTGAAGTCAAGGGCCCATTGAAGTGCGCGTGGCGCTGAAGAGAAAGAGAAAACCTGCGAGACCGAGGACAAGATGCAATTCTGAGGAGAGTCCTTGTAAAGAAAATCGACAGTGTCGTCCAACAGCACCAAACATCATCCATCCGATCATCATGACGGGCCGCCACACCCTCTTCATCGTCCTACTCAACTTACGCCGTAGCTCTTCCGTACTGCAATATGTCTTAAAATGAGCACAGTAAAGCAAGTAATTACTCCTTGGAATCAACCCTTTCTACGACTGAGAATTTTGATTCCATGCCATTCAGTGCTGCAAAAGTTCACAGAGTTCAGTACGCTTTCGTTCAAAAGCAGAGCGATGGCACATTTGAGGTGGACAGCCGAGACTATACCATCAAGATTGCTGGTACAGAAGTGTTGGCGGACCTCTATGAGACCATCATGAAGGACGTTGACCATAGGGAGAGCATTTTACTTTGGCTGGTAAGCAGATGACCATTCCAGAGTATACATCCCGCACTGAAAATGCCTTAACAGCCAAAGGTACCCATTGAAATGTCAGCTCGTGAGTTAGATACCCTTTTGAAGGATTCCACACTCGACGACCATGCCACAATCGCGGAGCGCGACCAAACCATCGATGCGATTATGGTACCGGGCGATCGGACGCGTCAGTGCAAATATATACATCTACTGGTCGAACGAATACCTCGCTTCAAATCTAGACCGGTACCGTTACAGTTACCCGCACCACCTGCAAACACTGTGGCGTTTCTCACCGCACATCTGTCAAATTCATGTTATCTCCGCTCTACAATTCTTACAATTTGATCTTGGGTGCAGAATTTCAAGCGCTGCTCATAGTCAACAATGAAACCGAGTCTCCTTCGGTCAATGCGAAACCTCACAATTATCTCGAGCATCAGGGAACGGCATTCCCAATCCTTGACGGACGTTATAAATCCCGACGTTCAAGCCGCAACGACGCAAGCGCCTGCAATCGAACTCTTCCATCCCGTCTTTGCCGAGTTCTTCGCCAGGGCAGACGATAACACGACTGATATTCCTGACACGGTCGTCTGCGGTACTGCATCTCTCATGCGGTCGGTCTCGGCCATCTCAACCACTGAAAGCACGCGCACGGATAGTCGCAAGTCCCTTTCCACCATCCTTGGGCAATCCTCGTGGCAAACCCGCACTTGGACTGGTCGGAGTCGGCAGGCCGCGTGGCGCTGGGAAGAGCTAAACGAGTAGGTGCGGCAGAAACGACTGCTCTTGCGCTCTTAGAGGAGAGGGGTGAGCTGGGCGTCGGTGGATGTGAGCCCTCTGTGCAGGGTTCCTTCTCGTATGCCAAGTTCTGGGCAGCCAACGATGTTCGTTTTTATTCGCTTCAAAACTGTCGTTTTCTTTATCACTTGTTTTTGCAGCATCGTCGAGTTCGTGATAACTGCTGCTGCCCCAGCTTCATCATCGCGTTGGCTGGACCATGGCTGGCGATCCTTGGAGCGGTTACCACCAGCAAAGTTATAGTTCAACGCCTCACGGACTACCTATGGCTCGGAAACAGTCGCGTCGACGACGACACCCATATTCTTCGAATCGCACGCACTCTCGATGCCCTTCGACTTTCGCTTCAAAGCCTTGAAACCTTCTACGAGTACCTGGAGGACACGCCAGCCCCGCAAGGCTGCCTCCATCCACGCTTTTTCCCCTCAGTAAACTCTTATCTCTCAGGCAACACGACTGTCACATTCAGTTACAAGGAGCCGCTGGAGCGGGACGACACTTGCGTGACGTTCCTCGCCACCTTGAACCTTCCAGATGCCCGGCCTGTCGTGGTCAAGTTCGTGCCGCGTTACGGAGTCGCCGTGCACCGACTTTTAGCAGACCGGGATTTGGCACCTGAACTCATCTACCATGGACCGATCGGCGGGGCCAGCGTCTCGTATAACGGGCTGATGATGGTCGTCATGGAATATATCCAAGGAAAATCTCTCGCGGGCTATTTCGACTCTGGACCCATACCGCAGGATGTCCTCGCAGCGGTTAAGGAGGGAATGAGTGCCATTCATGCTGGCGGTTTCGTCTATGGCGACCTCCGCCGACCCAATGTCGTGATTGCAGATGTAGCGGACGGAAGTACGGAGGCAGGCTTGGGTGGGCGGGTGAGGTTCATTGATTTTGATTGGGCGGGGAAAGCTGGGGATGTCAGGTATCCTTTCCATCTCTCCGACAGTGTCTGCATGCCCTCTGGTGCGTCGGAATATGAGTTGATAGACAAGGAACACGATATCAAGATGCTAGCGGCTTTGTAACTGTAGCCTGTCTGTGCTTTATGTGATTTCTCTCTCTCTCTCTCTTGCCATGGACTGCGGATGATCGTTCGGTGATCTGCCGAGACTCTGAATAGCCCTCCCCGAAGACCAAGCTCACTGGCACTGAATGACTGTGGAAATGCAGCGCCTAAAACCATGACTCCCTCATTTCCGGAAGTTCAGGGCTGCTACTAGGAAGGCGCCGTAAATTAATCTACAATTCATTGACCTGAGAAGCTTTCACAGATGGGTTTCCGTCCACAAGCCTGGTGCCTTTTTTCGGGACGCTGCATATTCGAGGCGCGATGCGTTCATGATTATATCGCTGGTCCCGCTCAAGGATAGACTCGTCCCGTCCTGCAGCGCGTTAGTATCGGGCGTTTTTCCCTGAGGAACATAGAGGCTTGTGAACACATGAGAATATTTTCACTTCAAATTCTGCGCAGCGACAAGGGACACCCTTTAATATCGCGTGCATTTCATCAGATAAGTGCTATTTACCGGGAGCACATTACCGCCGAGACTGAGTGCAAACGCTAGTTGTAGTGGCGGACCACAACACCATTAATGCGCTCCTCCTCGACGCCCTTCTCCTGTCCTTGTTGGAGTGTCGTCTGCCCATATGCCGCGATCCGCCCCCTCCTCCACTCCTCCATGGTCGGCGCAACATCATCGTCACACCTGCGCACAATTCCCACACGCTGCAGGACAGGGCTGTGTGCCAACGGGACGAGCTTGACGTCGTCGTTGGTCAGGGCGAAGAAGAAGACACCCAGGCGCGTGAGGCCGCGCTGGTCAGCAGGCGGCTGGACGACGCGGTGGATAGTGCCCTTGTAGAAGCGCCCGGAGAGAAACTCGAGGGCTTCGCCGGCGTTCACGACCTTGACACAGGGGGCGGGTCAGCTGCACCGGCACGGCGGCGCGGGGGTAAGGAGGACAGCGGGGAGATGGCTTACGAGGGCATTGTCCATGTGCTTGACCCAGCGCCATTTCCCGTCGGGTGATTGGATTTGGAGGGCTGATACGGGTTGGCTCCAGAGCAGAGTCAGACTGCCAAAGTCTAAGAGGTAACTAGTTGAAAAAGGTAAGGGCGGTGGAGAGGGCTTGCACCCACCGGTATGGCCTTTTAGCCAGACGTTCTTGGTCTTTTCCTCGTCTTCGGTGGACCGCGGATAGCTGGTAAGTAAAGATCGCCTCAATTATCGTCCACATCTCGTCTGCTGGGAACGAACTGCTCACTATTTCATGAAACGAACTGGATTGAAGGTCGCCACAACCCAATGCCATCAACAAAATCTAAACCGTGCAGGGATGGAATGGTGCTTACTCCAGGTCTCCGATGGGGCATCAAACTTATGCTGCTCGACGAACGTATCCTCGGGCAGTTCAAGCCCAAGCGCAAGAAGTCTAGATTTTTTCAAGGGGATCAGACGACGGGTCTGCTCAAAAAAAGGTTCATGAGCACCGTAGAAGAGGAAGGAGGACGTTGAAATGGTTGTGCCGTGCAAAATCACTGATCTCGGGCAGGAACGGGCGCAGGGCTTCTGGGTGTTCTTTCGTCGTTACGTCCGGATTGACTGTGGAGCAAAGTATTGAGCGGGCGGGCGCTGTATCTACGTTGGAAAGTTCGGGCCTGGTGCTCACGGTTGTAATGTTCGATTTGGTCCCGCACACCCGCGTCAATGTGCTGAACTCCGGTTGTTCGCGTCTCGTCATGCTCGTTCGGGTAGGCGGTAGACTCACCCAATACTGTCGCGGTTTGTATCCCTGGTAACTGCCGTCCTCTTTCATCCTGGCGACGTATTTCTTCTTCTCGTCGTCGCTGGCGCGGAACGGGATCTCGGCGATGTCAAAGATGCGGCGCGTCTGTGGGACCTCGGTTAGCCATGCGCTGCGATTGCGTAGACCGTGACGTGCCTGTTCTTGCGTGTATCCGTGATTGATGACGTAGAAAAACCCGACGGTGGACATGGCATTGCGTACGTCAAGGACGAGTTCTGCTCGTCCCTCGGCCGTCTTGTACTTGTCGAGGTCGATGATTGCAAGGTCTGCGAAGTCCACTGGGCCCACAGAGTCAGTTATCAGTGAGTGCGTGCGATATTTTGCAATAGACATACAATTCTCCTTGGTCGGCGGAGGCGGAATGTGGCGGGGAGTCTCCGGAAGAACTGTAGCAGGCATCGTTAGACAAGAGTAGGAATAATGTCAGTCAGCCGGTGGAGGGAGGTGGGCCGAGGTCTTATATGCTCTCATCGAAGTTGAGGTTCCTTCGTTGGAGCGTACTCGCCGGAAGGAAGGGCGTTCACAGGGGTATCATCAGATGACCTTGAACCCTCTCGCACGACCGGGTTGGAAGCTGTCGAAGATGATGTGTAAGGATCCAAAGGAGTAAAATGGCCAGACGCCGTATATAGATGATGTTACTGTCCAAACAACTCGGCGAGGACAAGAATATTCGCCGTAAGAACGAAGTGCCGCGTGGTATCATTTTCGTTTGTTTGAGCTGCGTATCTATCGCAAGGACCACTGTCCGCGACAACAAAACGTGGAATTTTCGATGGCAGACGCTTGGTAAGTCAATTGAGCCTTTGTGAGATTTTGTTGTCAGTAAAGGAAGGCGTGTATTATAGGGGCTTGCCGTACGCGTCTGCCGTGGTGCATGCCGGCAGCAGCCACTCATGTGTCCACTGGTGGAACGGACAGCCTGCGTCGGCATAGCGGAGCTCCAATTTCTTTGGATTCGCTGTGCCCCACATGCACAGCTTCTCCTGCGCGATGAAGAAAGGACTCACGTGCGCACACAACGCTAACAATTTTGGGAAGTTTGAACCAGATATAGTGTTTGACGAACACACCTTCGATCGTTTCTTCCTGGGTGGCCCTCTCCTTCCCTGCCGCCAAAATGGTCTGCCCACACGCGGAAATCCCGCTCTTGCGCCACGCCCCCATCATCAGCGCAACGTCGTCTTCGCCCGGTCAAAAGGTTGCATGATTTGCGAGTTTTAGCGTCGTTTTTTGACTTGACTTGCCGAATATCCTCGACTGGCGAAGGTACCTTGACCAATCCAGTCAAATCTCTAAACAAAAGCTCTTCAACTTCCCAATGTACTCCGTGCGACAAGCAAATCAAGGTGTCAAGGAAACGCCTACATACGACAGGAAGAAAGTCAGACCAGGAAGGGCTCTCTCATCTTCGCCAAAAGCCGCGGATAGAGACGTCAGAAAAGCATTGTGGATGACGCACAAAGGAATGGAAAGAGGGGAACAACATTGAGTAAATAGTTCTGGGCAAGCCGTCCGTAGTCTGCAACACGATCACATCGACATGTGTATGGACCGCGCACACGAAAGCGAAAAGAACAGTCGAGGCCTCAAGAGGAATATTGGAAATCCCGCGTTGCAGCATCTACGCCCTGCATGAATCCATGTTCTGCATCGCGAATGAGGTTGTTTAATCTGATACTTGGATATTGGAAGACGTACCGTATTCCCAATATCCCTTGCCATGATCCTGCGTAGTCTGTCTCGCCCACGCGCCCTTGAATCCAAGCTCCGTTACCCGCCCATGCGGATCGTCGCCAGAGCCCGAGTCAATAAAGACATACTCAACCTCCCACCCCCTCACGAATCCTTCTCCAAATCTCCAATGTTCATACTTGCCTGGATACTGCGCCCAATACCGCTTATGTGCATCTAAGATGCAAAATTTCAGCCCCAAGCAGACAAAGAATATTACATACAAGAACGTACCAAGCGCCCAATCTCTCACCTCATCCCTCACCCTCGCCCTCCTCTCTTGTTCCACTGCCTTATCTACACCCACACCACGCCTCCTCAGCCCCACCCGGTCCGGGAACACCCCGGCCCCTACCGAATCGCGCAGACTCCACCCCGTGTCCCCCGGCCACTGCTTCTTGAACGTCCAGAAGAACCACCCCGCACAGCAGCGTTCGTACAGCTCCAGCTGCGCACGGACGTACGCGGCCTGCTCGCCCGGCGCACCCATAAGCGAGCCCGGGTTCAGCGCGCCGGACCATTCGCCGACAACGAGCCCGCCGCCTGCGCGGCCCAGCTTCTCCGAGACGCGAGAGAGGGTTTGCGGGGTGGATGCAGAGGGGTCGGACAGCGCGCGTGTGTGTGCATGCGCGGGGGTGCTATTGTCAGAGGCGGTGAAGCAGCGGTAGAGGTGGTGATCCAAGACGAGGAGGGAGGAGGAGGAGGATGAGGATGAGGAGAGCTTCTCGGCGAAGTTGGTGTACTGGTCGGTGCGCCAGCATTCGCCGATGTAGAGTGGCATGCTGGGATCTATAGCGCGTAAGGCGCGGATGGCGGAAGTGTACCAGCATTGGAGGTCCGAGTCGTTTGAGGGGTGCGGCTCGTTGAGGAGTTCGATGCCGACAAGGTTTGTGAGAGCTGGGTTGTAGGATTGGGCGTGGGCGTTGAGCGCTTTGAGGAGGATGCAGAGGACCTCGATGGTATGCTTTCGATTCCGCTTGTCACTGAAGAATGTCGGAGGGTCCGACGTCCCAGAGTGCGAGTCATTGTTCTGCTTTCCCGGAGCAGCGTGTAGGTCTGCAAAAAGGATACTTGATAAGACCATAGAAAGATATTCCGAACGTTCTACACACCTATGAGAACGCCGAGGCCGTAACGACTCGCCGTCTCGATGGCTCGTGTTATTCTGGCCCATGCGCCCGAGAAGACATATTCAAAATCGTGGAATGCGGTCCCATGCAGTACCGAGGGGTCCGTGCCACACAAATGATAATATCCAATCTATGAAAGGTAAGCCTCAACGTCAGCGAAGACACGACCAGAATGCTACTCACTGGAATCCTGACAGTGTTGAATCCTCTTTCCGCGATCCACGACCAATCTTCCTCAACAATCCAGCTATCCCAATGAGATTCCAACGTTTCGCGAGCATGCGACCCACGCGCAACGTCAAGATCGCTCTGACCAGGCGCATTTGCGAATCGATACGGGTTATCTGTGATCCACCGTTCCAGGACGAACCAAGAACCTGTTATCAGTTCACGTATAGTCGTTCAGTTAGGCGTTAACAAGGGTAAGGTCAACTCCTACCGAGATTTACGCCTCGCTGCTTTCTGTACTGATACAAAACTGATTGTGGCGGATCCATGGCAGAGAACATTGGATCATCGACAGATTCTGCGGATTTTTTGTGGCCACGCAGGTTTTCCTTCAACTTCTCTGTGAATTTGTGCATGTCAATAGATAGGTATCAATGAATGAATCGGATGCGCCATTGCGCAGCTCGTCGTTCAGCGACATGATGACCGTCTTTGTTTGTTCTCGATGGCAATACATAATTCAGATGGCCATGGGAAACTCTGCGGCCAGAATTTATCGCTCATTTGCTGCCTGTTCACATGCACAGTCCACAAGGTTCAACTTTTCTCTGAGTTTCTGACTAGCCTTCCAAAGATCAATGCCATGCACTGGATGACTGTAAAAGTGGTGCGTGTCCGTTATTTCGTGATCATACCCATATCTTTTTCCTCATATAAGACCTTGGCATGCTCGCCGACGGAAACCTAAAATCATGACTTCCCGTTTACCTACATATTTACAGCATATTCCTGCACGGGAACGAACGAATCGATGTTTTCTTCTCGAGGCCGAAAATATTTCATTCCAACCCGCGGACTCAACCAAACCAAAATCTCAGTCACACCCTCACGAGTAACGGATGGCGCTATAAGCTCTTATACGGCTTGCACATTTGATGTGTCCCCCATTATACTCATCTCTTATCATGCTGACCTTATATTTATGTTCTAGGTCTTGATTTAGGGCTAAGCTGGGGTCTAGGGGCTGATCTTGGGGCTACTACACTGGGGCTACTAAACTGCGTGTTCTGCTGGCGCCCATGTTATGATTATGCGCTGCAGGACTTGCCTTTGCTCTTATCAGTGTCTTCGACCTCATAAAAGACATTGATATACAAGGGTATGATCTTCCAGGCCACATTATAATTAACAATAATAATCTACGAGCGTTCTACAGGACGACAGCACAGAAGAGCACGACACATGAGAACCTGCGAAACATCACCGCTACGTCAAAACCTAGCATTGCCCATAATAGTCTGTGTTCCAATCCCCAAAGTCCGTTTCCTGTAGCCAATCAGGAAATGTACCGGATGCCGCATCGTGCATAGCCTCGCTGTGAAGTGAGTCTGTCCATTGTTGATTCCATTCACTGGAATCCGCTTCCTGCTGGGCGTACGTATAATGCTCGCCGGATACTAGCCCGTAAATGCTTGCCAGGTTGTAAATCTCTTGTGGATTGGCTCGACTGAGCAGACTAGACCACAAATCGCGATAAAATCCTTTCTGGGAAGGCAGTGTTGAGATCCCACCGAGATCCTCCGAAGGGTGACTGCAGAACACCTCAGAACTCCGTTGGAGCAAAGTTGAGTACAGTGATTGAGGGGTATGACCAATCAGGACTGCGGGCGCAGCCTCTTGGCTTGGTTGATCAGAGTAATCGGGAGCTGATTGTTGAAATCCCGTGCTGCTCTGTTCATGCCATTCAGGTCTTGAAACAGTTTGCAACTGTACTGGTGGGCTCGATCGCTCAGAAGCACCCTTGATCTTTTGTCAGACATTCCTGGGGGTGACTGAGGACAAAAAGGCACGTACGTCAACTTGACACAAATCGAATGTCGGCTGACCATAAGGAAGTTGGTATTGTTCGAAATGGTCTATCTGGAAGCTCTCGCCCGAATTACAACGCAATGGACTGGTTTGGAATGCATTGGTGCCCTGCTTGCTGGACAAATCGCCTTTGGGTCGTTGAATCTTCGCCTTCTTGTCTCGATCCTTCTTCCTCTCCGGTCGGTATTTATAATCGGGGTGGTTTTCCTTGTGTTCCTCCCTGGTTTTTTTCGCACGATTGGCGAAATATTGCTTGACTTGGGGCTCCTCATTCCTCCATCGCTGAGCGATGTCTTTGGAAGATAGTGCTTTGGACCGGGTGGTTCCGTCAGACTGTGATCGCAGCTCGCCAATCATTTGAGCACGGTAAAGAATGAAGGAATTTGGTGGTCTGCGAACTTTCTCTTGTTTTTCCGCCATCTTGTTGTCGGGAAAGGAGGTAGAATTGTAGTGGGGTAAATCTCAGCCTGAGTGTGAAGTGGAGAGGCTTGAGTGTTCTTCCTGCATCCCTTCACCCGCTTTTAAAGCTGGTTGTTTGGATAACTTTGTCTTGCGTCAAGGTTCCGTGGATCGTACTAGAACCGAAGATGGTGTGTAAATATTCCGTAATTCAGGATCGGATAAACTTCTGACAGATCAGGCTGTGCGAGCCTTGTGGCATGTCGCCGACGCCACACCATATAAGCACAGTGCTGAGACCGAAGCAACCAGCGCATTTATCTCATATTCATCGAAACTTTGGAATAAATGGATACTTACCTCTGCCTTCCATCGTCCAGGGTATACAAACGTTTAGGGTTTTGCACGTTACGGTTTCAAGTAAGGGTCCATAATTCCTCCGAAGCACAGCCATTACTTTTTCGCGTAGTGCACGTGGTCCGTGACAGACGCGACGAGTCACTTCGCGTTCGAAATGCACAGCTATGGTTGTCATTTGCCTCATTCACATTATGGACCCTTAGAGATGACATTTACACATGATAAGAAAAAATCACCTGAAAGAATAATACACGAGGCCCACTGTATAAAATGCTCAGGATTGAAGACGCTCAGTCCCTATCGACCAAGTCCTCCTCATTACCATACTTCGCCAGCCAGGACTTGACGCCGCCCTCCAGGACGTACGCAGCAGATGTGGTCGTCCCAGTTTCGTTGATATAATCTTGGTACCTTCAAAGAGCGATCAGCGGATTCGGATTGTGCCATAAGAGGTCTTCCAACGTACCATCCAGCACACCGTGGCCCTCTCCCGGACGAGCTTCCGCAGTAAAATACGACCCGGCTCGTATTGCGATACTTCTCGAGGACCTTTGGGAGATCGTCGTAGAACGTCTGTGCGGGCCAATTGTCGCTTCCCCGCACATGTCCACCCTTGGGAAGAAAGATGTGAATGACGCATGAACGCCACGGAATGAAAGAAGCACGTACCGCGTGATCGTCCCGACGGACATCGATGATGGCGAAATCGCGTTCAGATTCCGAGTTTTCCTTGTATAGCGCTGCGAGTTCCGCAGGCGGGATCAACGCGGGTGATGACTTGACCTTTGGGTACGCGTCCCACCATCGGAGAAGGGCAGATGTCGGCTTAGATTCCGCGCTCTCCACAGTCTCGGAGGATTTGTAGGCTGTGATCTGGTACGATGCTGAGAGGCCGTGAGTTTGAACATGATGCGAGACCAGTCGTATGAGGGAACTTACCAACCCAGACATTGACATCGAAATTTGGCTTAGGCGCGCTCTTGCAGCAGCCGCCACCATCCACGCCGCTACAGATCTTCTGTAGATCGTTTTTGGTCTCGAGGAAGTTAGATTCTAGGTGCAGTGAATTTGAGCGCATGGTCGAGATTCTTTCACAGATACATACCAGCGAACCCCGCGTTCTGGAGGAGTGTCCTGTACTCTTCAACTTGAATTGATCCTGAAATGCAGTTCACGTATGATGTAAGGTCGTTACGAATTTCCTCTGAAAGGGGTTGTTTCGCTATAATCTACACATAATGAGGCAAAATCAGTGTGGCAACGAGAAGTGTAACGCACGTCATCTAAAACAATCCGGCCTCCCGGTTTCAAAATACGATGGACCTCCTTCAGTAAACCCTCCTTTCCACCCTGTGGGAGTAGGTTGATCACGCAATTGGAGAGGACACAGTCAACGGTGTTTGATGCGATCGGGAGAGGATCAGCAAGTGACGCTTGTACAAAGGCAACATGAGGTGGCTTTAGGCCTTGCTCTGCGGCGTTTCGACGGGAAAGAGTAACCATGTCCTAATTTCGTATACTCAGATTGGATCTGAAGAACGGCTTGAACTTACAGATGAGACGTCAAGTCCAATTGCTTGACCTGTGGGCCCAATTTTGGACGCGGCGATGAGAACATCAATGCCACCACCAGATCCAAGATCAACGACAGTTTCTCCCTAGACAATCGCAGCCTGTCAACCGATGTTTTGCCAGAACTTGTAAATATGCGCGTACGTCTTTCAGATTAGCAGTATTTATAGGACTTCCGCATCCCACTCCAAGTTGAGCAGTAGGAGGAATAGATTCGAGGTCACTCGGTGTGTATCCAACTGATTGGGCCATCTCTTTCGCGTCTGTGATAGAACGTAGGTTTAGAATTGTTCACAATTTGAACTCGTATCCTGACCAAAAGAGGGACTCACAAGCTTCGTTGGATCCAGCTTTGGCTTTCTCGTCATAGGCTCTTTCGACGGCCGCCACGATTGAGCTATCAGCGAGATTCGACATGGATGATTAATGTCAAGATGAATTTGATTTACAATTCAAATTCGACATTCATAATAGGCAGTTCGGCTTCGGCCGAGCAATGGGCACACTTGTCCTCGAATGACGATCATTGAACGTTTGGACTGCAAGTGTTCAGATCTGAAAGCTCTCAAGTTTGCTTCTGTATTGGTGGCAATGATATGTCTTCGTACAGCATCGTTCGGTCATAGAGATCGAACTGAAATAAATTGCACATGGTCGAGTCAAAAAGGCTACAGTGTGAGGATAGATGAAGGCATTAACAGAGTACCCGCTCAAGGTAGAGACGCCTCAGCTGGCGGATACAGCAGATTGTGGAAGATGATAACAGTTGTTGTCGTTCTCCGTGCTCGCTCCTTCCGCATCCCAAGGGACGTCGAAGAGGTTGTCCAAAGTGTACGCGTCCCATGACCGGTCGTGCAACATGTCAAGCCCTAGGCTGATTGACGTTTGCGCCTGATCAAAAGCAAAGCTGCCGTCCGGGTTGATAAATATGGCCTCGAGAGCCTTCTCCAACTCGTAGTTTTGCTCCGTCATTTGGCTAAGATCGTCCGCAGCGTCGACGAGAGAGAGATCATATCGCTACGATGTGGAACATCAGTACGGATGCGACCATCTGCGCAGGACGATACTCACCTGTGGGATAGTATGAGAGTTTGTAGGCAGTTGACAGGGCGCCTGAGCCTTTAAGGCGAAAGCCACTGTGGAGGGAGGCTCCGAAAGGACGGAAGGGGAAAGTGCCGGGGAAGTATGAGCAAGTTCCAGTCCGCAGTCCCTCGCATTCTTCGCCCTCCTGGTATACCTCGGTTTTCGCTCCATCTCTCGCTCCGCCTTGCTCTTGGGCTTGTACCTGTAATTGGGGTACTTCGCTTCATGCTCCATCTTTTTGACATGAGCACGTCTTTCAAACTCGGCCTTCACCTCAGCAGTCTCTTTCCGCCATAGCTGGCCGACGAGTCGCGAAACTTCTCCTTGTGTCCGCGTAGTTCCAAGGGGCGGAGGAGTCAAGCTGGGCGCCGTTGCAGAGCGGTACAAGATGAAGGAATTCGGGGGTCGCGGAATCTTCTCGGGGCGTACGGCCTTGTCAGAGGGTGTGCGGCGCATTGGGAAATGTGTTGGAGATGTGCGTCAGTAAGAGAGGGGTATGTTGTGCGGCTCGAGGATGAGTGATCTTTAGATGTCGGGTGCCGGTCCTCGATCTGTGAATCCTGCAGTTATACTTAAGCGACGAGGGCAAAGCGAGACGATTCAACGCGTGGCTTGGGCCACTGCCAAAGCTGTGCCACATGTCATTGAGCCCGCTGGTCCTGCTCCAGATTCGCTTTGACCAGGTGGTCATGCACCTACTGTAAGTCAAAGATCTCGCAGGAGAATAATCTGATCACCTGAGTGTTTTAAATTTTTGACGATAAGTCTACTTGATACTTAGGATGATATTATCGCGATTCGCACGCGGCGAATGGTTTCTAAGCAGAAATGTAGTCAACCAGCGCTAAAGTACCCTATAACAGTGTAAGCACAAGGTTGACAATTGCATGGTTAAATAACGTTACAGAGGGGTAAAGCAATTCAAGGCCATATTTTATCAGGGTTTAGTCGAAGTCCAGGCCAAGAGCTTCTGAATGAAACTGCTCATCACAATCCAGCCTCGTGTGGGGAGTTGGAAGATGTTTCCTGCGCAAGACTTCGAACAATACCAGGTTGGAGTATCCCAGGATCAGGCGATGGTTGTCTGAGGCCCCGGCAAGCTGTTCCCACGCACACATCCGCCTTTAGAACAAAAAACGTGCCCTTTTCAAATGACCTGACCACTCATGCCTCTATGCAAAGCGCGATTTCGCGAACAACGAAGTATAGCTTGTATAGTATTTTTATCGACTTGCTCTCCGGCTTGATCTTTTCACAAGGAAACAACGGCTAATATACTGTGCGTATCTCATTCTATTGACCATAAATCGTGCTATAAGCTTTCTTTCGTCCTCGCCAGATGAACCCAACCATTCGTTTCTCAGAATACAGGATGGCACCAATGCTGCGAATGTTGCCATGGCCGACTATAGCGCACCTGCCGAAATGTCATGTCCGCAGTTACTATTGGCAAGGTTTTGAAAGGTGGATTTGTGTCACTGGTGTGTAACGTTTTCGTCGGCTTTGGCTTGCGTTATTGACAGCGCATTTTGCGCTTGTAAAGTGGATATCATCAGTACAGACATGGCGCTGCACTGGTTATCCAAATATCGACTTGTATATACTTGTATATCGGGGAGTCCATTTTAGCCATGGTGAAGGTCAATTCCCATGCACTGTTTGCACTTCCAGGTCCGATCTTTATCCTCCCATTTGATTTGAGACTAGATTAATCTACATAAGAATGGCTCATTTTGACCTCTACTCCACGGAAACTCACCCTGGCGCGTCTGACCTTTTGCGACTCTTCAGCGACAGGCACACATCGGCAGAAGAGCACTACCGCAACGAAGCCGTCAACGCCGTTGCCTCATCAGATATTCTACTCTTAGTTCATCGGCAGACTCGGCAAGCCCCTCGACAATTACTCCATGCATATTTAGCCCTTCTACGAACCCAGACTCTCTCATGGGCCTGTCGGTTGACAGGTTGGGTCGCTCGCGCACCCATCTCGTCGTGTACTTCACCTTCCCAAAAGCCAGACACAATTTCGAATACGCCTAATTCATTCTACGGTGGACACATCTCGATTGGGTAGTGTTATAACATTGACAGTCACCCGTTGCAGATCTACTGCTGGCGGTCTTCTGCCCCACATTGCCGCATTCCTCAATGCTTGCTTCTGTCAAATGGGGATCTCAGTGCGTTATTTTGTTTGACACTTGTGAGCTCAAACTTAATGTTGTCATAGCTATGGGCCAGAGGATTTGTGTCAACATAGCCTTCCCGTCGTCGCGCCGTATACATCAAGCTAGTAGCTTCCTCTTACTCATTCAAATCTTCGCGGCGTCTCGGCTACATACCGCGGGGGTGGTCCTTCTGAACTTTATATCAGACGTTATATGGGACGTGGTTGGCTCGGCTATTTCTCGACAGGATCGAGCTGAAGGGCGGACGACAGGACGGTGGCTAGATCGAAATTCAGCCCGATACTGTGAGTCTTCTTGTTCATCTTCTCACTACCTATGTTCTTCTGCTCTCCCCGATCCAGTGGCTGGGTACTCTCGTCTTTTTAAACGCCCCAGCCCGATAATACCATTTCTCGGCCGTTCTACAGCTCCTTGCTTACTGGATGCTCTTATACATAGCATGAACGCAATCGTTCAGTGACCTTTTTGAAGGTCCGTCTCGCCTACTTTGACCAACATTTTTTGCTATTTTTGACCGCAATGTCTTGGCACTTGTCCTGGTTGTTTATGATTATATTTCATGTCTGCAGCGCAAGGACGGACTTTTCAAAAAGGCATATGAGCTCGGTGTTCTCTGTTCTGTAGACGTCGCGGTCATTGTCTTCGGTACGTTACTTACTTCCCAGCTTGCTGGCATTCCCAGTGCCAAGTATTCCCCCACACTTTCCCGACTGACCCTTGTTCTGTTTTTATCGACACAGAGGAGAGGCCAGGCCATCATCTCAAGCTTTACCAGTATGGTTCTTCTGACGTCCATGACAATATCCAACGACACCTTCATGTGTGTTCCATCTGTCTTCTATTCTTCGATCTTACATCTAACTGGCACTCTGCCAGCATGATGGCGAGGAAGACACTCCAGGGCCGTCCGACTTCTCCGGTAATCCATCCGGTGCGAAGATGGAAGACGTAGGCGAGGGTGAGGAGGACGATGTAGATGAAGAACCGGTCGATGTTGTTATCCCGTCTATACGGGGCGCGAAACGGAGGGGCGACGGCGAACTCAAACAGTCCAGGTCTAATGATCTTATGAATACCGATGTACGTCTCTATATCCTAAGCATAGCATCCGACGATTGCCCAACGTCCGTTTCTAATACAGCTCGACTACGTGCCTCCTCGGATGTCCTTTCCTCACCCTCAGCAGCTTTCGCGTCAATTACCGCCGTCGATGTCGATGTCCCAGCACCACCACCATCAGCAACACCAGCATCCCATCTCAAGCGACCTCTCGGGCCCATGCATCCTCAACAGAGCAAGAAACCGCGTCTTGAAATCGTACCAAGTCCAGGCCTCGCACATTCCCACTCTTCCTCCGACGATCCCATGCCAAGTGCGGGCAGCCCCGTCAGCGGCAGCCGCAGTGGGCAATACTCCCACAACAGCGACGTACTTTCACGTAACTATGGAGTTTCTGGGTACAATATGCCCCATCAGTCTACACACGGTCATCCACACTCGTTCTCTTCAGCCTCCCACCAAAACCATCAACGCCACCAGCACCCTCAGTATGCACCCCTTCTTCCCGACTTCCGATCCTGGGGGACACTACGGCTAGAGTAGCAGTATCCCCCTCTGCCGAACTTTATTCCGCTTCAGTCTCAAGCCGACTTCCCATCCTCTGCCCGTGCTCGAAGTGCCGGCAACAGCAGCAGCAGCGATGTCCTTCCCTCACGTAAAACAGCAGGCGCGCGTAAGCCTCGCTCTCCGGAGCTCGTCATCGTCGGGCGCTGCGGCATCGTTTGGACTGGACTGGCCCGTGCACGTTCCTCCCGCTGTCTCGGGACCTGGCGGAGACATGCCACCTTCGAAGCCTGGTTCGCGTAGTGGCAGCGGAAGAGAGGGGGACCGCGAGAGGGACGGGGGTTCTGCTGGATCTGGGGCTAGTGCCGGCCCCGGCGGCATCGGCCCGGGTGGCGGAGGAGGAAATGGTACAGATTGGCTGGACTTTTTGTCTGGGGCAAACAATGGCGCGGCCACGGGATGAAGTGCATGCTTGGTGCGTGCTGGAAAAATAATCGATGATTCATCGCATTCAAAAACATTACTTTCGAGTCGTTTCAGTCACATAACTACTCTTGTATATTATAAATGACTTTGTTGGTACTTTCTGTGTAACGTAGTAGGATGCGATAGTAGGATGCGATAGGCCGTCAAGGTTTGTAGAGGAACCAGGTGTGGACCCTCAACCTCTGCGGAGCATCGGACACCGACTCGGACACAGCAAAGACAAAAGCCGAGGAGGTTCAGATCAGCTTTTGATCAGATTTTCAGGACCGCGGTCCCCATGCTATGCGTTCTGATTGTTCGTACAGACCCAGCCTTGTGATGAAGAGGTTACTATCAACAATCTGTTAGACGGACGTTGAAGTGAGCTTAAGTCAAGTTCAAGTTGACGTGAAGACAATAAATAATAGATAATAGACAAATGATAGATTCAATTCCAGTGACTTTAGTTGAAGGTTGTGTAAAGCCTTTTTGTTCCAGGTTCGGCTGGGATGACATTGGCGGATATTTCGTATCTGTTAAAAAGCCATGGACGAGTCGTTCGCTCCTCACAATCCTCGAGATGAATACCTTTCCTCAAGAGCTCATTTCAATCATCATCAACAATCTTCGTGACCGCGAAAGCCTCGAGTCTTGTGCGCTCGTGTGCCGCTCCTGGTATGCGCCCACTCGAGGGCCCCTCTTTCGTGTGGTCGAGATCTCTACAACCAAACAGCTTTCATCTTTCCACGATCTTCTCATCGAGTTTCCACACTTGGGGCGTCTCGTCCGTTTTATCGAGTTCATTGAAATCCCCTTGGCTTCGCAAGGAGACGTTCTCGCCGCTATCCTCCGTCGTCTGAAGCTTGTCGAAGATGTCATGATCTCCTCCCTAATTTCGGAGCCCGCTCCAGGATGGCTCGACATCTCGGGGTCGCTCAGAGAATGCCTTGTCGCCACGTTAGCGCTGCCCACGCTGACTTCGCTCACCATCCATCACTGGAAGGTCCATCCCACGTATGGGGACATCCAACTCCTGCTTTCCCGAGGAGCGCCTTTGCGGGATCTCGAGCTTTCTATAACTGACTCTCCTGAAGACATACAAGGCGACTTGGACCTCGCCAGAACTAGTCGTTTGGAGAAACTGGCACCGCAGCCAGCATGTCCCCGGAAAGTTCGTCCGGAAAGCTTCGTCTGTGATTTTGCTTGGACAAGGTCCTACCATAGCTTGGAGTTTATCAACTGGATTCAAGACCCAAATTGCGTCCTTGACCTCTCGGGCCTTCAAAGTCTTACAGTAACATCCCTTTATAGCACGTTCGACTTTGCTGCCGCTTCGGCCATGGCACGCATGGCTGGAGCTTCTCTGCAACGTTTATGGCTCGAGCCTCATATAGGTAAGTTCATCGTAGGCTCCCCCAAATTCATTAACAGAGGTACCACTAGCTCCGGGAATGGTCGAAATCGAGCCGGTCGATGTGTCGCGCAATACAAGCCTTCAAACCCTGAACTTCGACTCCGTCGGCACTGTTAAACTTGAAACAGACCCTTTCTGTATCTCCCCCCCAGAATGGTTGCTATCTACTCTCTCCACCATCAAAGCGGGAACTCCCCTCAAGGAGATCTATCTGTCATTTCCAATATGCGTACCTGATAATCCAGCTCCAGCCACTATAAGGGGCTGGAATTACATAGGCTGGAGACGTCTCGCGTCTTTCTTGTCTCAGTTCCCTGATTTGGAGCAAGCCTTGATCGTTACCTCTTACACTGGGAACATGACTTCGGAGCCCTTTAAGGAGATGATGATGCAGGAGTTGGAACAATTCAAGGACTTTTTAGACTTTAAAGTGGAGAAAGAGGAGTAACACAGGTTTTTACGTCGGCGGTACTTGAACATTCTTTCATACTCGTTCCCTGGACACTCTTTCATACTCGTTCCCTACATTGAAATAAATATGTATTTAATTTATGGCACCCGCAATTGAGGGAAAATCTTGGGAAAATCTCAATGGAAGACTGATCAACTGATATTTAATCCACCATCGATAGAAGCCATCTGGCCTAAAGCAAGGGCGAATCTACCAACAAACTTACTTCAAACATATTGTGGGGACCGGTGAGACTGCGAGTAGGGATAGAACAAAGAACTTCGGACCACACAAGTGACCAGAAACACGGTTAAGAGAAAGCAATCAGGCCAGATGAAAGAAACAAGCACAGTATATTCAGCAGTATGTAAATGTGAGAATAGAATGGTTTTTATAGAAGAGATAGTCATCAGGAGGGAAGGGATATCGTGTCCTTCGCCTCCAGGAGCAAGGGGGTGTCACATGAATCCAGCCGGCTGAGCTTGGATCCATGTAGGTCCTTGACCATACATCGCTCCGATGCCTGACTTGGAGGCGTCACGTATAATCCAAATTGGTTCGCCTGTCTTCGGTTGAATAGGCCGAATAATTGGCGTTGTGCAGCATATATGCTTTATCATTTCAAAGCATCATTGATGAATTGGTCTCCAATAAAATGGCGACCCATTCTTGGTCATCGCCATTAGTGGACCAGTGTACGCAGATATATCTGGGAGAAATTGTCCCAGATAGTTAACCAGTCCAACGAATCGTTGGATATCGTTGTAATTCCGTGGTATCCTCCAGTAACGGATCCGTGCCAGTTTGTCAGTGTCGGGGTGAATTCCTTGGTCATCAATAATGTGACCAAGGCAATCAACGCGGTCCGAATACAATTCGCATTTCTTCCATTTAAGAGAGTGATTGTTCGCGTAATCGTTCGAACACAACTCGTAAGTGGTCTTCATGTTCCTCAATAGAGTTCGAGAATATGAATATATCGTCCAAGTATACATGCATGAACTTCCCAATGACGTCCTGAAAGATGGACGTCATTAATTGTTGAAATGTCGCGGGGGCATTACTGTCCCCGTTTTGCATGATGTTACTGATGTATGTTCCCGCTATCGTTGCGAAGGCGGTTTTATGTACGTCTTTTTCAAGGATGCGTACTTGTTCATACACATCTGTTAAGTCAATTTTTGAACATATTTTTCCCCTAGCGACATCCTCGCGGATGACTTCCTGGTCCGGCAAGGGTGTAACATCTTTTATCGTATTGTCGTTACGTTGCCGTGCATCCAGAGGTGTTCTTAGGGAGCCATCCTTTTTCAGGATACATAGCAGCAGTGCTGCTTGTTTCACCGAACGAGGCTCCCACCAGTTGGCGTCTGTATACCGATTGACCTTCGCATAAAATCCTTCACGAAGTGACATTGGACACCTCGGAGCGTGATACTGATATTGCTTCTCGTCATCGACGAGAGTTATCTCGTGGTTGACTTCTCGCCGGGGTGGTAATTGTTGTTTCGTACCACCCACCATATCTTCAAATTCGTCATGCCATTGCTGACGAAGTCGTGGATAGTCTTCCGGGGTAAGGCTTCCTTTGGGCGCCTTTCCCTTTCCTTTGGTTGATCTCGCAGCGCATATATACGCTGCCTCTTCCTCACTAGGTTTATTATCAAACCTAGCTCGTAGTTTCACGAGAGCAAAGTCGCTCTCGTCCTTCACTGGTAGCCGATATAACAGTCGTTTTGCCCGTCGTATATTCATCGGAAAGTTCATTTCGGTTGGTTCTGACACTTCCTCAGGATGGGCATTTCGGTACGCTTTTCCTAGCGTACCTACGTTACATCCTTCGTGAGCCCGCATGGACGCTATTACTGCGTTCCATTCTTGTGGCATCCTTGGGTCGAACATCCACTCATACTGTGGATGTGGGTCAGGCCGGTCCCAGAATGATCGGCTGCTTGTATCAGAATACGGTTCTGATCCCGTATCCCTGTCGGCGTCGTTCGTCTTTAGCGCTTCAGTGTCGCGCTGACGTTTTTCGCGTGGCTTCTTCGCCTGTTCTTGTTCTTTTGACGGCTCATTCAGCGCCTTTTGTTGTCTTCGTTGGGGTTTCTTCATCTTCGGAGGTGGCTTATCCCCCTCCTTTAGAGTTTCTTGGAACTCTTCATCAGACAGTAATAAGGCTGGATGATCCTTCGGTAGGCTGTTTATCAGCCTACCCTCATTGTCAGGATCATTGTCATTCTCCACTGTAGCTTTGAGTCATTCTTTTTGTTTCTCCAATGATCGATGGCATCTAATGCGACCATCAGTATCCTCCAACTTGACTTTGGTCGCTGGCGTTGCGACTCCATTGACGATAACTTCGTCACGACTGAAGTCGAGCACAACTTTATTCGCGCGCATGAACGGCGTGCCTATAATCACGTCGTATCGATCAAAATTAGCAAGATCCATATAGACCTTGCCCTTAAACCCTGGCATGACAGTTTCCACCGTCGTGCCAAAGTTCACTGTGGCCCGACTTCCTTTCATTCCGAGCTGTAGGATCAATGGGTCCTCCAATGGATACACTCAAATGTCGGCCACTTGAGCGAACGACGGGGTAAGTCCTGTAGTTGTGCTCCTGGAATCCCATAGGGTCCACGCTTTGTGGCCACCTACATTAATGTAGGTGGCAAGACACTCCTTGTCCTTTATTGGCACTACGGGGCAAGCAATTTTGTCCCTGCCCGTCCGCACTTTCACTTTACGAATTGGCGGCTTCTCATTGCGTTCTTCTGATGCAATTACCTCCGTCATCACAAACATACACTCGGTCTCATCATCCCGAGCATAGTATTCATTGTCGTAGACTTCCATGTCTACGAACTCATCGTCTTCATCTTCTTTGTCCGCCTCTGAATCAGGGCGTCCATTGTCTCGTCCATACGGTGCAGGCGGGCGACACAACCAGTCAGGGTCGACTATCAGAGGAACCATACAGAGCAATCAGACAATTACTACAGTAGATTAGATTACACAGACCCTGGTGGCTGTACGTAGACAGAAGAGGAAGGATCGGCAGGGGGAATAATCATCACATTAGCCTTTGTTCCGGATCCGTCTCGGATCAATGAACCTGCAGGGGGGAGGCTGACACTTCGATCTGGGGCAATGAACACCCAGGGACCCACAAGATTCAAGAAGCCGCAGGGACACTGAGACCCGGCATCAGTCGAAGCCTTCTCCACTCGTCGTTGGGCTGTGAACCTTAGCCCGTGTCTATTGTCTCCTTAAGGTCTCGTCGATCCATTGCCGATGCACTGCGCATTGAAAAAGGAACAAGCGTCAAGCGTCAATGTTGCGGTCGTCAGGTACGTTCTTTCGAGCGACACATTGTCACACGGCTACATGCGTCTCATCTGGACCTACACGGACCCACAAGACACATCATCCCAGGAGATCGGGTACGAATTCTGTCAAAGTTGCATTGCACCGTTGGTTGATTTCGTGGGCCTTCGAGTTGTTGGTGTGAGCACTTGCAGGCGCTTGATCAAGAGCAAGAGTCGACAGGGTGTATCAGTCTGGGCGAACGCACATCCTATGCGCATGTATTCGTACCGCATACTCATTGACTGCCTAGGCCTGACCGCGATTTCAGGAGCTTTCTTTATCTTACGCTCTTGACTCGACGGTCACAGTCCAAGCTTTTCATCATGCGGTTTTCAGTCTCATTTCGGTCGCGTCCCCAAGCATCGGGCCAATTCCTTGTCTCTCATTTTCTCATTCTTTTCTGGCTTTCTCGTGAATCGCGATATCATGGTATATGTCAGCCGTGCGGCAATAGCAGCATCTCACGCCCACCAGGTGCGTGTTCCGACTCGAATTCTCTTGCCTGGCTTTTGCTTTTGCACAGTGAACGGCCGGACGCCTTTGTTCCGTCTCGGATCAATGAACCTGCAAGGGGAAGGCTGACACTTTGATGTTTGGTCTGGGGCAATGAACACACAGGGACCCACAAGGAGACGAACGAACACTGAGACTGGCAATCAGTTGAAACCCGCTCCACTCGTTTAGCCTATGTCTATTGTCTCCGTAAGGTCTCGTCGATCCATTGTCGATGCACTGCGCATTGAAAAAGGAACAAGCAAGCGTCAATGTTGCGGTCGTCAGGTATGTTCTTATAATCGACGCATTGTCACACGATTACATGCGTCTCATCTGGACCTACACGGACCCACAAGGATACATCATCCCAGGAGATCGGGCTACAAATTCTGTCAAGTTGCGTGTACCGTTATTGATTTCGTGGGCCTCGAGTTCTTGGTGCGCTTGATCAAGAGAAAGGGTCGACAGATGTACCCCCCGGGTACGCGTATTAGTCTGGGCGAACGCACATCCCATGCACCGTACCGCATACTCATTGACTGCCTTGACCGCGCTTTCAGGAGCTTTCTTTATCTTACGCTCTTGACTCGACGGTACAGTCCAAGCTTTTCATCATGATTGCGGCTTTAGTCTCATTTCGGTGCTGTTCCCCAAGTATCGGGCCAATTCCTTGTCTCTCATCTTCTCATTCTTTCTGGCTTTCAGGTGAATCGCGATATCATGATATATGTCAGCCGTGCAATAGCAGCATCTCACGCCCACCAGGTGTGTGTTCTGATTGAATATCCAGAACCTTCGAACCTTATGCCTGGCTTTTGCTTTTGCATAGTGAACGGCCGGACGCCTTTGTTCCGTCTCGGATCAATGAATCTGCAGGGGGAAGGCTGACACTTTGATTGTGTTTGGTCTGGAGCAATGAACACACAGGGACCCACAAGGAGACGAACGAACACTGAGACCGGAAATCAGTTGAAACGCGCTCCACTCATTTAGCCTATGTCTATTGTCTCCGTAAGGCCTCTTCAATTCTTTGTCGATGCACTGCGCACTGAAAAAGGAACAAGCGTGAAGCAGTCAATGTTGTGGTCGTCAGGCACGTTCTTATAATCGACACACTGTCACACGGCTACACGCGTCTCATCTGGACCTACACGGACCCACAAGGACATCACCACCGGCTATGAATCTGTCTCAGTTGCATGCACCGTTGTCAATTTCGTGCAGATGCAGCTCAAGGCGTATTTTGATGGACTTGGACAACTTGCGTTTCGCAGCGTGCTATAAATTGAGAGGGAACATGAGCCATCTTTCTCGTGATAAATCAACCTAACCTCCTGTCGGAGCTTCTGTTCTGAAAACTCTGCTCCACCTTCGTTACGATCCCTCATGGCCTTCGAGATGGTTCCGGACAACACGATTCCGCATGTGTTTCAATCGGAGGACCAGGAATTCGGAGACTCTTCCTTGGCCCGTGTCAGTGAGCCTCAGCATCAGGCGGCGGCGCTCAACGATTTGGCAGAATTTTTCGACTACTGTCTACCGACCTTGGAGCTCCATCCGATGCATATAACATCCGACAAGACGCGAAGGCCTGCTCCCTATGATCTACATCTTGACGAAAGCCTCAGACTTCAACGTATCGTCTATCTCCCGTCGCTGGCGACAGACCTAGAGCAGATCGCAGAGGATGCTAAAAATGCGTATCTAGAGAAACATACGGCGCTCCCTCCAACTGGCAAGGATTCGCGCTTTCCGGGTCCCCGTGTCCGACATCGCAGTCTCCTCGATTCTCACCACACAAAAATCACCGAGGAGAAAAACGTTCAAGATGTCTATGAGGACACGCTGGGGAAACACTGCACCATCGTAGCTTCCACTCTGGAGTTTCAGCTACCCTACTGGGGATCCGCGCATCTCGAGTGGACGAGCAAACCACAGACGACCCGAGCCATCGCCGATGCGTCTCTCAAACTCACCAACGACCAGCCTAGCGATGAGCCCTTGATGGCGCCACTTTCTGAAGAGTTCGCAGACATAATGCAGTATAACACCGTTCTAGGTGTCTGGGAGTTCAAGAGTCTCCTGTGTGGAAACGAGCAGGTTTTCAACACTGTTCTTTCGCTCGCCAACGGCAAAGATTTTCCTTGGCTTGTCTGCCCGTACGGCCCGCTTTGCATAACAAAGTGCACGAATACTCGTGGACCCCCAGATATGCCCTTAACATATAAGGAAACAGTGGGGTCCGATGCATATCCTCGTGTCTGTAGAAGTGTTCCCCCCATTCCCGCCGAGATGCCCTCATCGTCCCCAAGCGAAATAGATCACTCCGATCTGCGGGACGCAAAGTATATAATGCAACAGGTCAGTAGGTAGTTGAACGCCGAACGATCTACTCATCAAATGCCTAGGTCTATGCCGAACTCGTGATCAACGACGCGACCTTCGCCAGCTTGACGTCCGGCCTCCGCGAGATCATCATGGAGCGAGACCGGAAAACAAACACGTTGTTCATCACCGACGTCCTCAGATGCGACAAGCCTGGCTGCGCCAAACGGACGACGGGTCTGTTGATTGCGATGTTGCGCGATGCCCAGAAACGATGCGCTCGCGGGAAGTCGGAGATCCAGCGGCCTACTACGCAGGCTAAAATCGTCAAAGGCCGCTGTCTTCTCAAACGCCAACGTAAGGCGCGCGGTCGCTCCAACACCCCAGTGCTCCAGAGGATGAAAAAAACTGCACAAAAACGCAGAGACGCAAATTCTCGGAAGAAGGGATCCAAAGCCGAAAGGGTGACACAGCCTTGTTGTTCCCTTCAACCATCTTAACGGGTCTGACGAACGGAGACAGGTGCAGAAGGAACTTCTCGAGGAAGCCCTGGCAAGAAAATGGCTCGAGTTCCGCCCCGCAGCTGAAGAAGGAAACGCACCTGACTGCATCAGGAAATCCCTACATGCGAAAATTGACACAGTGGACAACCGTTTCCAAGGTTTTTGGTGAATAGACGGGAATCTTGTAAATTACGGTAAAGTGATCAAATTGACAAAATCTCACTCACTGAGCGAGATGAAAAGTCGCCCTTGATACCGCCCAAAAAAATTGCACGAAATGTCAATATTATAAGTAAATCAGGCCCATCTTCGTGAATGGTCTCAAGCCTGATAAGTACGCCAGGAAAACTTTTCCCTCAGACTGCAAGGCATGGAACAAAAAATCCAGTGTATTCCGCTCACAAGCAAACTTTGTAACGAGTCATGATAGTAAGGGTATTAATCAAGGTGCAGCAATAGTAATTAGTTTGAGATATCCAGTGAGCATCCAAAGCATATTAAGGTGGTAGTAGTGTTCAAAGGGTATCGGGGGAATAAGTGACTACAGTGAAAAGAGAGAGCGATGGGTAGGCCAGGCCAGAATACTATGACACAGTATTTATGATCAAAAGAGGGTCGGTATCGGGGGTATCCAAGTTGCATGTGACGTGGCTGCTCGGTGTTCACTCATCCATTCCAGCAAGATCCAGGATGGCCATCGAGTTATTGGCGATAGCCTTTGCGGAGTGGCCTGCGTGGGATTGACTGAAGAAGATATTAGACATTGTGCTACGCTATCATAAATTTTCACTTACGCAGCCTCCTGGTACAGATCAGCCATCAACCGGTGGTAAGCGCGACGCTTGTCGGTGCGAATGTTCTCGAGGAAGAGTTCATGTCCACGGTAGACATCTTCATATGCATCCGAGTTGAACTCGGACCTCTTGAGGTATCCAGTGCCCCAGTCTTCGATGGCAGCGTAGGTCTGAGTTTTGTAGTGAGTGTATTTGTCGAAGAACTCAAAAAAGACATACCGCCGTTGCAACCATGCAAAGCATTGGGGCAGGTATTTCAAGTTCCATGGACAGGGGTCCATCGTCGATGGTAGAGGTAAAGCGGGACACATGCTTCGATGCCATGTATCCTCGTGCAGCTGAGAAATAACATTCGCGAATTGATGATATGATAATTGGATGGTGGAATGGCTTCGTTCGGAGGATGAGGCCAGCCTGAATTGAAAGATGTAAGAAAATTAATGAATGATTACAAGAAAGCACGACTTACCTGAGTGCGAGGGAAAATGTAGTCGCCGCTGGTGAGGAGTTTCTTCACAATGTCCCTACGGTCCTCCACACTAACTCCACTCCCCAAACCGAACGACGTCTCGACTTTGGGTAATGTGATCTTTTTCGCACTGCAACGCACATTGGACAAACGGGTAGAAAGCTACAAAGGCATTAAAAATAGGCAGAAAGGTAGATTTTGGTACTCACCAAGCAGGAAATGTACTCGACTAAGACAGTGTCAACTTTGAGGCGCTCGTATAATGCATTATACTCGAGCTCCTCAGCAATTTCCATCGAAAGACCTCGGAGATAGTCATCTAAGGAGGCAGGTGGTGGGTACGCATCGACAAAAAGAGCGTCACCGATTGCACGACGTATAGCTGCTTTGATAACGGTATATATGACGGGTGGCTGAGCAGTAAGGGAGATGTTTCTTGACCCAGACTGGGGAGGTACATAGTGCGCCTCCGCTGGCCACTGGTCATTGTCGTTGTTGATAGAGGCAATGTTGGATTGGGCTGAGCGAGTCGTAGGGGTGCTGGAGAGTCCTGCAGCCTGAGCATCAGCGTTGTTCCATTTGGGGACCTTGATGGTCTACCGTGTTGAGCAATGAAGATTAATATAGGATAGCGACAGTCACGTACCTCAGCCTGTCGAGCGAGAGCGCGCTTTGACCAATGCTATATTGGAGTAGTCAGAACAATGCATACACTAGGATAGAATGATATAATGACTTGTACAATTTCCTCGTCATCTGGGACACCAGGGTACTGGCCATCAATGTTGAAGGTCTGATCTGCATCTAGTTCATCAGTTTCGAAGTCCGTCGTAATATCAGGGCCGCCTCCATCAGGAAGGTCATCGTCAAGGTTGTCCTCGTCCTGGGCAGCCCAATGTGGGCGCTTGGAAGACATCAGGGATATGTGGTACAAATATGTATGATAAGCATACCTCTCCTGCCAGCATTGACTTGAGGGACTTGGGGTCAAGTCCTTCCAGCTCATCATCATCATCGAAAGGCTCCTCGCCATCTGATTGCTGGCGCTCATCAGAAAAATTGTTGTCCTCATTGTCGTAAGCTTCAAGTTCGGACTTGTTAACCTTGGCTTTGAGGCTCGCACGGGCAGAGGGCGGTGCAGGCTCGTCTTCAGTAGCATAGTCCTCCTCGTCATCACTGTCTGATGCGATGACTGCGGGGGGCTTGCGCGTTGCTAGCATCAAATGGGTAAGCGACAGCTAAGATTCAGACAAAGCTTCGTACCTTGAACACGAGACGTTTTGGTATCACGAGTTACAGGAGCCACTGTAGGAATCCAGTGAGATTATGTTAATATTGGCGACACATAGTACACACCTTTGGCTTTCTTGGTAAGTGCTGGTTGGCTGACAGATGGAGATGTAGGACGTTTGCGACTACCCATAGGTGCAGCGTTACGCCAAACTGCAAGGTCAAAATATTATAACAAGAATATTTTGACTATAATGCTGAAGGCGTACGTACCAGCATTATTCAAAGCCTTTTGCTTTGATGCACGCTCGCCTAGTACATGAGCACAGGAGATAATACAGAAATAATATCAAGCTAATACCTTTGGAGACAGATACATTGTTTTCAGCCACGCTTTGCGCATCGCCGCGGCTGCGAGTTGTGGTCTCGGGCTGCTTTTTAACAGCTGCTGTCTTGCGCGTAGGTTGAGGTTTGGCCTTGGTAGGTGCTGAAGCTTTAGCCATGATGAGCAGATGGGCGATGTAATAAGAATAGGAAAGAAAAAAAAGAACGTATAAGGGTGAGCAAAAAAATGGGGGGGGGGGGGGGGAATTGGGGGAGCCGGCGGGGGGAGAAAGTAAACATGAACCGTAAAACTGGAAGAATTTATACCACAGTGTGTAGCGGGGTTTCATATATCATATGATGGCGGAGTTGGCCCAAGTTCCTTCAGACCAGTCAAACTGCCAATATGCCTGTGACATGCAAAGGATGCGGAGAGTCGATTCATCGTAATGGGCTGAAGAATCACATCCGCCTCAGCAAGGACTTGCGCTGCAAAGTGGAGAAGTGGACAAGTCACCTCCGAGATAGTCCTGGAACCGATTCTATACCTACTCCTGAAGGCAACGAAAGCGACAGCGAAAATATGATTCCTGTTGATCCAGTTGGAGACTTTTTTGGGGACTATGACCTATATGGTGAGTATTGTTTGTTGTCGAATGAGATATTGAAGTAACTCACTATAGCAGATGACAATGACCGGCCAGCGACACCAGCCAAGTCAACGGAAGGAGATGAAGATGACTGTACATCAAACACAGACCAGGATCTTGGGTTAGAACCTCCACGAACCACAATATATGCACCGAGTCATCCAACCGTCGAAGATGATGACTCTCAAATGGACACAACTACTCGTACATCTGCACAGCGGCTCCGGGGAGGTGCCGAAGAGCCACTATTGAAAAAGCCCTATGTCGTTAAGTTTCCTTCTGACAGAGCAGGTGCCGTGTACTCACAGGATGGCCAAACAACAAACGGGCAATATAGCGGAATTCTTGACGATTCTGAAAGCCTATTTTCACCACTTTCTTCCAAGATTGAGTAGGAGATCGCTCGTTGGGCCAAGCTACGTGGGCCTAGCTCGACGGCCTTCACTGAACTGATGAAAATCGAAGGCGTAAGTTCAGTATTCACAGTGAGATTTAAATTTGACTTACCAATTATCAGGTCGCGGAAAAGCTCGGGCTTTCGTTTTCAAGCTCTCTTGAGCTCAACAAAATGATTGACTATCTCTTACCGGGGCGCCCTCAATTTGAACGGCATGAGGTTCTGGTTGGCGACGAAGTCTGCGAAGTTTTCTTTTGAGATGTTGTTGCTTGCATTCGAGCACTGCTAAATGATCCTGACTTTGCGGTCTATCTGGTCTTCGTACCAGAGAAGCAGTACACCAATGAGGGGAAACAGGTTAGACTATATCATGATATGCACACAGGGAGGTGGTGGTGGTCGACGCAGGTAATCAAAAATTGTTTGGTTGTGGGTCCAAGTAATAACATTAACACTCGCACGTGCAGGAGACACTTGAGAACGACAAACCAGGCGCTACCATCGTCCCTATAATCATATCGACTGACAAGACACAGCTCACTCTGTTCCGAAATAAATCTGCCTATCCGATTTATCTTACTATTGGAAACATCCCAAAGGAAATCCGCAGTAAGCCCTCAAATCGTGCCTATGTCCTTCTGGGTTACCTCCCGACTACACGTCTCGAGAACATCACCAATCGAGCATCTCGTCGCCGACTACTAGCTAACCTCTACCATGGATGTATGGCTCGCATTCTCGCACCATTGGTTTCAGCTGGGAAAGATGGGATTTTTATGATGACGGGTGATGGATTAACACGCCGTTTTCATCCCCTTCTTGCCTGTGTCGTCAACGATTATCCTGAACAAGTTTTGACTACATGCACCTGTACAGGAGAATGCCCGACATGCCCTGTGCATCGAAATCGATTGGGCGAATATGATCGCGACGCTCCAGCTGCGCTTCGTGATTTATCACAAATTCTCGAAATCCTCGATTCCTTTGACAGTGATCCCGCCGGCTTTCTGCAGGCCTGTAAGCAAGCAGGTGTGAAGCCTGTTGTCGGTCCATTCTAGAAAGACCTCCCCTATACCCACATCTATCGCTCCATTACCCCCGATATCCTGCATCAGCTCTATCAAGGCATCATGAAGCATCTAATTGGCTGGATCATCGAAGCCTATGGAGCTGCGGAAATCGATGCTCGCTGCCGTCGTATGCCTCCGAACCACAATCTCCGCCTTTTCATGAAAGGCATTTCGACTCTCTCGCGTGTTACGGGCCAGGAACATGATTTCATGTGCCGTATCTTACTCGGTCTCATTATCGATGCCCCGCTACCTGGTGGACTCTCCAGTGCTCGCCTTTTATCTGCTGTCCACTCAATGCTCGACTTCCTATACCTCGCACAGTACCCTGTTCACACGGATGAGACACTCGAACTCCTCGATGATGCGCTTGAGGACTTTCACAAGAATAAAGATATCTTTGTTGACCTCGGTATACGGGAATCCTTCAACATTCCAAAGCTCCACTGGGCTCAGCACTACTCATTCGCGATCAAACTTTACGGGACTACTGACAATGTCAACACCCAGTACACCGAGCGCCTTCATATTGACCTTGCGAAAGATGCATACGCGGCATCTAACCGCAAAGATGAATTCTCCCAGATGACTCTATGGGTGGAGCGGAAGGAAAAAATCTTGCGACATTCCCAGTACGTTGACTGGCGCCAGAACGGATTGCCGATCATCGAGCGGAAAGAGTGGTCACCCCCGGGGCTCGAACTTGATCGTACCCTGCACATGGCGAAGCATCCCTCAACACGTTCCGTTTCATTTGAAGTTCTCGCTGCAGAATACGGGGCACCATTCTTCCGAATCGCATTAGCCAGATACATTCTACTCCTCAATGAACCCGATCTCACCTCGCGCGAAGTGGAACGACGCCTGTGGACCATCCGTATTCCCTCCACCAAAGTGGCTGTCTGGCATCGCGTCAAGTACCTCCGCTCAGACCCTGTCACCGGCGCGACGTCCACGGCCGACTCTATCCATTCTTGTCCAGCAAAAAGAGATCGTCGGGGTCGTCTGGTCCCCGGAAGATTTGATACTGCACTGGTCAATAGTGGTGAAGGGAACGTGATGGGCATCGAAGGTGAGTTGCTCACCCATACATATCTACCCCAAGTAGGCTAATCCCTTCAGGTTATCACATTGGACGGGTCCGAATTTTATTCTCGATTCCCGAAAAGTCACGCGAGATCCTCTCAGAGGGCCGCGCTGACATCTCTATGCCCTGTCATTTGGCCTATGTTGACTGGTACACACCACTTCGAGACCCCGAGCGTCACCATGGTCTACACCGAATCTCGCCGCTCAAAGATCATGATGGTAGTCAGATATGCAGCGTAGTCCCCGTTGCCAATCTTCGCCGGAGTGTTCACCTCTTCCCGAAGTTTGGGCCGGTTGCCCCGCAGGCGTGGACAAGCAGTAATGTTCTCGATCTCTGTGACACCTTTTTTGTCAATATTTTTACTGACAGACACTTGAACCGTATACTGTATTAGTCACGCACCAATTATTTCATTTGGTTTGCCATTGGAGGGGCAGCTCGCCCAATATGCAAAAAACGGGTGCTGTGGTGAACATGGCTACATAAGCTGCGAGCTGGTGGAGTTGAACACGGACAACTTACAGAGAGCATTTCGGTTCGAAGACAATAGCAAATTAACGTCGCACATGAATTCCAGGGCTCCAAGTTTGCTGAGTAACACTGCAATATGTCGAACTGCAGAGCCTGGTGTAGACATCAGATAAAAAATTGATGCATAAGAAAAATCATACCAAATCAACAGAGCACGACGTATAACGGACACGTCGTGTGTCTGTAATGGTGTGGCGTCATGTTTCTTGAACGCGTCAACACTTTTGAACTGTAGAACTTATGAAGCCGTTTGTTTAGCTGCCCACATGATGTTGATGTTTATATGATTACTATTACTACGCGGTCAATATCTTTTGAACAGCTATTCAAGTATCTACTAACAACGAGAGAATTGCTTGTAATGAGACGGGGGGGAAAAAGTGCCAGGTAAATGTCACGGCTGGTTATATAGGACGTGTTTGTTTAGGGCAGCCACAATCTAAAAATAAAAAAACGGTGACTAACTGAAGCCGACATTCAAATTTGGAATGTCGCCATACAAGGCGAATTTTGCTTCGAAAACTGTATCAGTTGAGTGAACATAATTTCATTCTTTGGATTCATTATATCTCGAGATTGTCATGCATGAGGACTTGAGTGCACATATGAGCATTCCGTGATTGTCAATGATCACAATTTTGTTGATGCTAATCAAAACACCGGCTTTTCGTCATTTGTATCAAAATAGGTCCATTTCTACATGTAAGGTTTTCCTGATGTGGCATCCTTTCGCCAAAAAGTCTCTCTATCTGCGTGTTTCTCTACCCCAACTGAAGATTGACCCCGCGGACCTCCATCAAAATATCGGGCCGCTCCTTACGGTAACCGCTCACCCTCGTCTTGAAGCGGCGAGGGCCAGCTTTACCATCTCGAGGAAGAAATTCACCGGGCTCCCAACCTTTTCCGACACCATCTTTGTCAAACACACCACGAAACGAGCCATTGCCCTCCGATTCCAACGCGAATATCAAGTTTATTCCGCCTTGAAAGCCGCCGGCACCACCTGCATCCCACTGATCATCGGACTTTTTCGTCATGCAAATTTAGAACGTACCACAGATGCCCCCGTCCCATTTATCAGCCTTGTCATGGAAGACGTCGGCACGTCCATTGCAGAGGACAAAGGCGTGATAACTCCAGCGTTAATGTATGTACGTTCCGTTAATGCGTATACTGATTTGAATTACCACCGCAACTGACTCGATCGACTGGGTGTTCCTGCAGAACTGAGTGTTTAGAGGCACTCCGAAGCGTGCACGCCGCTGACATCTGCCATGGGGCCATCTCACTCAAGCACTTCAATCGTTCGCCATCCACGCTTCGATGGGAAGGTGCCTAGAATCTCCATCATCGACTTCAGTGACGCGAAGCATTCCAAAGACGTCCAGGCTAAGGACAGGGAAATCCAGCAGCTTCTCGAGATACTACAGAACCCCCACAACAAACATCCCTTAAAGGATGAAGAGTATTTTGCCAATATCCCTGAGCGTTGTGGTTGGGATCCGACTTTGAGGAAAGAAGAGGAGCAAAGTGTAGAAGAGCCGGATGATTGAACTCGTTGGACTGTGACCTAGTGGCGAACCGACTCCTTTATGGATGTGTTCCTGTTTTTTGCATGTTTTTTGCAAGATGTCTATTTCTTCTGATACATATATACCCGATGAAGACCATGTAATAACAAAAATATCCGATGGAACCTAGTTGGAATAGAAGGTAGGAGTATAGTTGACAATGATTGTGGAAGCGGTTGAACGGGTCTCAAAGCGCCAACCGACCCCAGTATGCGGCGACGATAGGAATGAATGTCCCATCCTCTATTTACTAAGAGTCAGTGATATACCGTCGGTCAGAAAGGAGACGTGACGCGACTACTTGAGAAACACAATGAGACGAAAGCCAGACGGAAGCAAAACGAAAGCGAACAAGACGAAAGCAAAACAAGACGAAAGCAAGAGGAGGGAAACGGATCAAGCGCGATGATGAAACAAAAGGGTAACAACACTCGGATGTACACGTTGTTAGTGCTCAAACCAGCGTTTAGCTACTGACGGAGGAGGAGAGGGGAAGGTTGAATTATGCATCGAAAAAGTCTGGAGCAATGTTAGTGTGTAGAACAATATGGCCCAGGATATGTAGACGAACCCAATGCGACGCCGAACAAGGCGGGGTAGAGTCGAAGATGAAGAGATAGTTATATTCAGGTTTTTAGATCAAGTCAAGAATTGTTCTTGCCGCTTGAATTGTGATCATCAACTGCGTCACCTGTAATCTCAATTTTGTCGTCTAGGTTCTCGTAGTCGCTTTCGGCTACGGGCTCCAGGGAAGCCTTTCGCCTGGTGGGGGTCTTTCGTTCTGGGGTCTTTTGCTCCGGTGTGGTTTGGCCACTGAGAAGTACACCAGGAGGTCTATATGAACCATTCAGCAGTGCAGTGAGGTGCCGCATCTCACGTCGCTTTGCGCCTTCGCTATGATTCAGTTCTGCCTGGTCGAAATCAATGATGGCTGCTTGATCATTGCCAGAGATCGTAAGATTCTCGGGGCGGATGTCCATGTGCAGCACCCCCGCTTGATGAATGCTGCTCATGACACGAAGGAATGAAGTCCTAAAGAGTAGACATCTCAGATTGAATTAGGAGGAGGTAATAAAATGAGCGACATACCTAGCTGCTTCAGGAAGCTTCAATTTCATGTCACGGAAATTCGGCCAAAGAGTCAGCAAGCATGTCCCAACATGGGTCATAACAAGTGCCAACGCGTCAGTCTCAACATCCTCGAATAATCCAAAGATGAAGGGGATGCCTTCAACAACTCCTCGGGATTTCAGATGCTGAAAGATTGAAAACTCGTGACGCAGACGCTGGATCTGTTCTGGCTCAAAGGCCAGTTTAACAACAGCTGCACTGCTCAGAGTGCGGCCGGCCACAAGCACTTTGAGCTCTGCGACATGAGCAACTCCAGTTGCACCTGATGCAATTTCGGATGTCAAGATTATTGAAAGATATTCATCGGATTTGTATCTCGTCTTCCGTCGAGTCTTCGACCGCACGAAGGATGCAGGAGCTGGTGAGTTGTATACGCCATAGCGTAATTCGATGAGAGCCAGGCAGCGCGTCGCCGCATATTTCTTGACCAACTGTAATTACGGATATAAGTCCTTGAGTGTTTCGGGAATGCAAAATAGATACCTCAAAGTTTTCGCGCTCCATTTGTGCCTCGTTGATTTCTTTTACCATCGCCGCCCTCGTTTTATACCGCTTGCTTGGTAGTGACGTTGCCATGCTTCGTTGCCTTTTGAGAGTTTTTGGCAGTGCGAGTTCTTCTTTCGCCTGATGTTGCTTCATGCGCTCAATGGCGTCCTGAACGATAGACATATATAGTCCTGTTTGGATGTGTCCATAAGCAGGACTCTCGCAATTCACAACATCAATGAGGTCGGTGAGATAGAGGGTCTGGCTGGCGCGATGACGGAAGCCTATCCTTTCGAAGTTGCCACAGTTGAAAACGATGAAAGTGCTGTCGCGTTCCACAGATTGTGCCCAAGCCTGGCAACTGGGATATCAGCAGGTGGTACTCGATTCAACTGCTTCCTTACACGTAGCAGAAATAAGTCTGCCATTGGTCGAGCTGCCTCACGACCGGGTATAGTGACGATGGGCCACGAGCTGTCGTTAGCTTGATGCTGGGCAATTTTGCGAGCGGCATCAGAACGCTTCCTCGCCTTCTTTGCTCCGTCATTTTCGACCTTTGCGCCAATGCGATTACTTCTTCGCAGTGGACGGTAAATCTTTGCGCGGGAAGGATCAGATCGCGGAACATCGGAATGGTGCTCCGGCGTGGACGATGGGGGGTGAGGCGTAGACGAGATTGGGACACCCCACGGAATCGTGGGGGCATCAAGGATGGTTGCAGAAAAGGTGGGTGGTGCCCTGTATCCAGCAGTGCGGCATTGTTGGTGATCGAAGCCTGCACACAAGACAATCCTGTCCAGGTCCTTTAACAGATCCTCCGCTTCTTGAGAAATGAAGAAAATCGCCCAGTACGCCAGAGCAGGGTATCTGCGTCGGAGCTGTCGGAGGTCTGATTTGACCTGATCCCCCAATGCATCAGAAAGCTCTTCCTCTATCTCGATCTTAGAATCAACATTGACAGCTTCAACGCTATAGTCGTCGACGAAAGCCACATGTTCCTGAACTACAGGTCGGGACGAACGCCATGCAAGAGAGGTCAGCCATCCAGGTGCGCGCAAATGCAGTAGAAGAGTAGATGTCAAAACCCGGCAATAGAGCGCAGTTGTTTTCTGATATAGCCGCGCGACGTCTTTCGCATCGGTTAGTAACCGGCTGGACTCGCAGCTTGCGCGGAATGCCTGTGAGGGAAACAGATCTCCTGGCGTGTCCAACGGCGGGAGGTCGCCGCGTTCCTTTATTGATCGCAATGTCTTGTCGACGAGCTGTGCAAACCATATATCCAGGGACAGGTGCTCGACATTTCTGAGCATAAGTCGTTCTTCCAGGTGTTTGTGGTAAAATGTGATAGGTGGAGTCAGCTTCGGGCATAGATGACCAGGGTCAGGAGATCTGCGGGGAGGATTGTATCGCTTGAACCCGTTCAGCTCCCGCGAAAGGACAGCGTAAGGGTTTTCTTCCATTCAACACTGGCTTAGAGTTATACTGGAGAGGGAGGGAGGAGGGAGGAGGAATGGGAAAAGTTGAAGTTCAACAACACAGACATACATATTTACGATGCGGCATTTGACGTGTCACATGCTGTCACATGCCACAGTACTATCAAGTAAAGTAAACGCGATTGGCGTTGTCTAATTGTCTAATCTCATCCACCGTTCAGTCTTCAGATTATGTAGCTATTTCGGAAAGGATAGAGGCCGTGCCATGCAAAGAGAGCCCGAATCTCCCCGAATTGACTGCTTGGAACTTCTGAATCCGGATCACAGCGAAGCGTCACTCCCACTTGAACTTGAACACCACACGACGGGACACGACGAAACGCCCCTACGACATCCTTTCCGCAGAGCTTCACCTTCTTGTGCAACATTATCCTTTTCAAAGATCTCCGGTCTAGTGAAAAGGTGCCAAGAAACTGGAATGCGTCATTGGTCAGGCTTTTTGAATGGGTCGAAGTATATGGAGCCTGGTGGATTTCGGATTGAGCAAACGACGCTCGAGCGGGAGACACCAAAGCGGGAGACGCCAGCGTGAAAGCCCCCTATGCAGATACTTCACTTATGACCGAACTTTCCTTAATCCTGTTTCTGAAGACGCGATAATCCAGTCAATGCCGATGTGGAGGGTGTGCCCGACAGCAGCGACCATAGACATGACAGTCGATTTCTAGCACCATGATTCGTTGGTTCGCATCCTGTAGAATATGTCACACATATTGAGGATACGAAAATACCGGCTATTCTTTGATTTGAGTCTCCTTCGAGAATATGACATGCGGCACGTTGCGAGTAGATGGTCGTTAATGGAGAAGATGGGTCGTGAACTAGGATACCATAAGTACAACAGCGTTGAAGAAGTAGAACTACACCAGATGGAGATCAGACCATGGCATCTTCAGCCATTACCGGTGGACTGAGGACTGTCGCCGATCTCTTTCCTTCCCTCCCTAGACCAGCTGCCCGTTCCGCTTCCTCTATCGTGTACGCTGGTTCCTTGAGTTGTTTACAACGCCGCTTGTGTACTTTGCTCCGCCAGTGGGAATTAAGTGCAACATCAGTCTCGTAGTACCTATAAATGTGGAATGAGTCAGGTTCAAGGTGGAAGGTGTAAAGCACGCACTTGGCACATTCCACACAGTAATGCTGAGCGAGACCAGGCTTTTCAAAATCAAGTGGTTGAGCTTCTAACGCTGCCCTATTCTATAGGTAATTTGAATGTGTGAGTTGAAGTTGTAATTGAGGATTAATTCGACGAACTTTGGGGTCCAGGTCAATCAGCTGTATGATGTCTAAATCTTTGGTTCGCGCCTGGAGTGATATGGGTCACTATTGACCAAATGAATATGATAGTGAGCTCACTCGTGTACGGGAAGCTCTCTGTACATCCCTTCGGGCGTGATGAGCTCTAGAACGGCGGAGACGGCCCATGAAAAAAAATTGCGGCTGTGGAGAAGAGCAGGATTTACACCTGATTTGTACATGTTTTATCGCAAGGTCGTTGCCAAAGATCACCGAAAGCAAGGAGTCTACTTGGGTTTTTTTCTGTCACGGTGTGTACCTCTACCTGGCTGCGTTTCATATCATGATAGGTATGCCATCTTTGTGATCCATATATTGAGTTTCAGACTGTATGGCGAATTCCACGCCCAACAGTACGACTCAGGTCAGCCTCCGACTAGTCCCTCTAGATCTTCGCCACCAACGTATTGACCTAGAAACGACTTGATGGCAGGCTCAGATCAATCAGCCTGGTACCGCCTCGATGCGCTTCAATATTCTCAGCCATGGTCCTTGCGCGAGATGCACGAGCGTTGAGCATTGCAAGCAGGGAGTTTGAATACAGCTTCCCCATCAATAAGACCCTGTAGCCGCGATGTGCACAAGGAGTTAAGCGAAACGACGCAAATGGTCGAACTACAAGAACGCACAATAGAAGTATAGCAGGCGCCATTTTTAGGTAGAGAGCAAGTGCAGCTACGCTAGCTGCTGTTGTAATTGCGCCGATCTCGACAGTCATAATGATCGCTCGATGCAGGGCGTCATTTAGCGCGGAGAACCCTGTATTTCTGTGTTCAGAAAGCTACGAGGTTGTTTGTCGATGGCAGGAAAATAGAGCGGGTTGAAGGGGTACCTGGAATACCAGAGTGGCCGTTATAGTAACATCGCAACAGGCTCCTCCCAGCAGCCATGCCTGTGTCCAACCTCGATAGTCAACGCGGGTGTTCGAAGAAACTGAGCGAGACATACCGTAACCGGGCCATGCATACGATTCTCGAAAAGAACTCGAACATTTTCGTCGCTATTTCGAAGCTACAGATGTCCATCTAATAAACCAAGTGCGACTTTGCGAATCAAACTCACATTAAAGCCACAGACAAATGCCGAAATACAAGACCCTGATGCCTCCTATGAAATCAAAGTAAAGGTAGGTAAATAGGTAGCGATGCCTTGGAAGTTCTTACGATTACGATGAGTACAATAAGCGGAAGATATGATTTGCTTCGTTTCCCCAAAGTCCAGATGCGCCATGCGAGAAAGCCTTGAACCATGATGGCATCTAGAAGCACGGTAGTGAGCGTGTATTCAAATGGACCTGCAAATGAGGAATCTACTCAGGCCACAGAAGCAGGGCATTGTCAAGAGAGAGAAGGTGGACTTGTACACAGCGTTAGAGTCACCCCACCCCGATACTAGTATGGACCTATTGGAGCCATCAGATGAAGGCACTCTATTGAGTCACCTAACCGACCAAGCATAGTGACTTGCTAGACAAGTCTGTAAAACATCGAAAAAAAGGGTTGAATACACTACATGCATAAGGATAATGAGAAGTGTCTCCCAAAAAGATGGCGTTGACGGACCCACCCAAGATTTTGATCACGGCAATGTCGCTGCGAAACGACAAACGATAGACATATACTTGGATCGCGAGCATGCCAAGCAGCGCTAGAGAAACCCTGAGAAGGGATTGCGAGGGATTGAGATATCATCAAGAACCTACCATAATTCAGGAACTGGCCTATTAGCTACGGGTTGTGAGCATGTGGGAGGATCTAGACAGGTTGATGGTACCATTGGGCCGATTCTGTCATTTGGTTAAACAAGACGATGATTGCGTTAGAGGCTTTGCGAGTCTACGTACATTTCCTCGACCTCGGTCATGATCCTAAGGGAGAGCAAAGACAAGGCAATGACAGAAAGAGATCGAGGTGTTACGCAGCATTTATGGGGCAAGGCGCGGTCTGATGCACAGGTCTGCTGTGGAACCAATATGTTTCATTAGTCCATTGCAGAGGCGATCCAGCTGTTCGCGATGCTTCGAGATCCGATAGTTGAACAAAATATATTCTTATAATGATCTATCATACAGCGAAGCGAGTCTCCGTCAGATCCGATAAACGTTGCAAAAGCGCTGAATCGCACTCACAGTACTCGAGTACACTTCTTATGAAGAAGTTCGACAGAGTCCAACAAGTCATGGGCGGCTGCATGTTGTGGTTGGTGGGGAAGAGGGAGGGTCCGATCCGTTGATTCCAAACTGGCAAGTCCAGCTCCTCACTCCCTTCAAGGCTTCATTAGCGCTACTCTCACGTTTTGATTTACCATCCTATTCTGAGAAGATCCCCGAATTAACTGTGAACTCCTTCTTGAATCAATTGAGCTGGACGAATAAGACGAAGCCAACAATATTCCGATCAAGTGGAGCGGCACTGCACTCTGATTCTAGATTGCAGCTATTGGGCCTTTATTTTCGGTACTTCCTTCGTTCTGACGATTTTATGATTGAAAGTATGTTGCACCGAGGAATAACGCGAACGTTCATTAATAACATCATCATGATTCTGTATGCGGGATGAGCTCGGAGCTAAGAGAGTCGGGCGATTTCTCTTGATCAGCGTCAACCCCGTTGTACAGGAAGGCTGTTCGACATACCTCAAAAACCACCTGCGTATCAGCTTATGGTGACAAGTCTCAACAAGCCGTCTCGCGCGTTTGGCAGCTTTCAAAAGATTTGTCAGCAATCTCGGCGAGTCTTCCTTGAACTTTTCGACCGACGATTTATACAGATCCGTAAAACCGCAGCAATGGAGGATTTTTTGGCCTATAATGCAAGAGAATTGTCACAGTCCTTCCACCCGCGTATGATGGTACTCACAGTCCTGTCAAGAATAATATATGCTGATTAGTAGCACGTTCTTCTCCAGCTAGTAATAACACCCCACAGTATCTTCGCGACCTTGAGATCATACCACAGGTGTTAGTCGCAGAAGCCGTTTTTCAATCACATCGGCCCAAAACAAACATACATGGCTCGTTCAATCCACCCCGCCTGGGCCGGTGCGGAGTCGCCAAAACCTGAGGCCCAAGGATGACCAGAGTCAATCCTAGAAGAATTGCCTTGTACATTGCAGTAGTGAGGGTGGGATATCAGATACTCGTAGTACCTCAGGAAGCGAAGGTGGAGGGTGTCGACGCTGTTCATCCATTCCTTCTGTCTCATATGTAATTTGTCCGGATTCAGGGCCGAGGCTCCGATTCAAGTTCATTGCTCGCGACAGCGTCCACTACGCTCCCTGCACTTCTGACGGATTGACGTCTTGAACGACGTTTTTACATGAAATGTAAGCATAACATGTCATTCATATCGAATCGTTATCGAATCTGGCCTTCTGCATGATGGCAGAAATTGTGAATACGCAAGTTGAACCAAGTCTAGACTTACATTTTCCGAGTCGACAAACTCTTTTGATGTTTCTTCTCTCTGATGTTCAGGTATATTTATCTTGCCTCAGGCTCCAGGGATATCATTTCGAAAAGCAGATGTCATGAAGGTGACGCTAATCGATTCATTTTCGGACATGACTGAGCGCATCCCAAAACGCACTTCTGTCTGACAGGCCCACTGAAGGAACTCACTGCTGTGGCTTCACTGCTAGTGTCTGATAGTACGTGATATTATTCTTCGCCGTGAAGACACGCCTTGATACTCTTCGTTCTTCCAGTTGCCTCCTCAAAGGTGCCCTTCGCTGAAGTTTGAAGTCGAAAAGTAATCGGTATGTTTACACTTTTCGCGGATATACTATCATTTTTGACCAAACATCCTTCGAGTTCTTCGTGGATGGATGGCAGACACAATACGACTTCCAAAATCTCGTCCGACAGTGATTGGCACACCATATGGAAAAGGGATTGGGTTCTCGATTACGTTCTTTCAGACATCCATTTGTACCGTAAAGAAAATGACAAGCCTTTCAAGGAATAGACAGGTACACTTGAATGCTCGGCGACGCTGTTGAAGCTTTCCGCGCAATCGCTATAAAATATCAAGGGAAAAGTTGATCGAGGAAAGTTGATAAAAGGTAGACGGCGGTTTCGTTTCCGATCAAGCGCGAACACCTCGACACATCGCTTGGCGAGTCATAGCGACCGTATTTAGATAGCCAGCTTGACATCCCTCACGGCGCTGCGGAAGGTCTCCTCTTTGACCGATACCACAACTCCTATCCCACAGGATATACGATCATCAACCAGATCAAGGCTTGATCCAACAGAACATGACACTGTATTTATTGCCTTGATTAGTAGAGTCGTGATGATGGGATATGGGACGATGACATGCGCAGGCGACTGTGAATTTGCGTTGTGGCTAGACTCGGAATGAGGCGCTGAGACGAAAGAACGAACAATATCTCTTTCTCGGGCCACAGCCTCGCATGCCCTTAAACTTCCTCTGCTCTTTCATTTCTTCTCTGCTCCTGGGCTTGTATGAGTAATCCGGGTACCTGGCTTCGTGCTCCAGTTTCTTGATATAAGCGCGGTGTCTGCACTCGGCCTTGACCTCTGGAGTTTCATTATGCCACAATTGGGCCACAAGTCGCGAAAGGTCCACTTGCGATCTTGTCGTGCCGGGGGGTGGGGAAGGCAGCCACGACGCTATCGCAGATCGGTATAGGATAAAGGAATTTGGAGGTCGACGAATCTTCTCCCCTCGTGCAGCCGTGTATGACGGTGCCCTGACCATTGTGAATGACCGGGCGGTAGAAATGAGAGCGTCATCAAGGCGACGGGAGATGAGGCTTGTATTTCAAGAGAATTGTGAACTTTTTCCGGAACAGAAGACAAAGTGAGGTGGATCCACATCGTGGCTTTGCATCGTCAAGCAGAAGACTGGCCGCTTGGCCCTCGACAACTTTCGCTTTGGCCAGCAGATGAGATGTACACGTGTACATGCAAATGGCGATATTGGACACTGTCCATATCCCCCGAGCTTTAAGGAGGTTCACTGAGAGGCTTCTATTCCAGCAATCCCAGCTGAAGGGAAGAATGAGGCTTCAACATCAGCAAAATCGGGAGACTTATATAAGGGTTTATAAAGCGCGCAATCTGCATAACGCTGGATAAAGTTACATCTGCCCGGTGAAAATTCACCGGGCCTTATATCCAACCATTTTATTGTCAATGCTCATCATATTGCACCTATTGGCAATGTTTACCGGGCAGGTAAGATTTGCCAAGTCACAAAAGGACTTATCCGCGACCATGCCATTGGCAACATTGACCAGACGTCCCATCATTGTAAGAGGTTCTACAGCTCGGCAATCTTTCTGTATCAACACATGCCTGGTCACCACTATCCAGATGCTTCTCCGGATTCTCACAGGATTCTCGATTGACAGTTCAGAAATCATTGATTTGCATAGGGCACGACTAGACAATTATTACAGTACATGGGCAGAAATATTGTAATTTATGCATCTTCCGGAGCATCCGACTGCTGCTGGGAGCCGCGACCGTGTTGTGATTCCTGGTCACGCTCAGGCCTGCCATCGGAAGTTTGATTTCGGAGTCTTGCTCGCTTTGCTGCGCGCTGCTGCTGCAGAACCTCGAAGGCAGAAGGTCGGGTGTGAGTATGGACAGTAGAGCACTCGGTAGACGGTCGGGAAGTACCCCAGATTTGACTGCCACGTGTGAGAACACTGTCAGGGAAACTAGAATCGAAGAACTCACTAATTGTAAGCGTCGATAATGTCTTGACCCTCGCCGTCATCGAAAAGCCTGCAAATATTCCAATAAAACTTTTCGTAATCGAAATTGAAGTCCGCCGCATTCCAACTTTCAGCAGATGAGATAGCAAAGCGAGCCTAAAAACATTTAAGTTGAACACGGCATTGGGCTATTCGGGATTCAAAGACTTACCTGGCAAGCGACATAAGCAATAGAGCACCCAGTCATGGTAGTAATCCCATGAAGCGCCGCATTTCCACTCTTCCCTCGGTGATGACCTGGGTGTTCAAGTGCCGTGCTCGGCCCTTGAAATATGTGCTTTGCTACCTAAGAAACAATATAATGAAGCACAGAAACAATCAGAGCAGTGTCACGTACCCGAAAGCAAAGATGCCCAGTAAGAATGCCAGTGCTCAGATCATCTGCTTCATAACTGTGTCCGTCGGGGAAAAGGAAGCGAGGGAACTGGTCGGCATCGATGCACAGTTCATTTGACAAGATAAGGTCATATGTCCTGTTAAGCATGAGAACTGGTAATAATGTAGGTTAGGAATTGACTCACACTTGTGTTGCGTCGCATTCGATGGGGCATAAGAGAGCAGCTGTTTGAGGGTGTGACCAGCCTCGAGGAGCTTTGCTTCCAACACCTGGAATGGGTGGGGTGATGACGGCCTTCGTATCGAGAAGTATATAAGATATGACATCCTTCTTGAGTGTGCCGGTATCATCACTACGCGAGGCATCGCGTGCAGCATTGAGCTGGACGGGGAGGTGTCAATGCGTGAGAATCAGTGACAAATGTGTCAGTGGTTGCTGCATGATGGCGCACCAGTTTGCAAACCTGATTGCGAGTGCGCCGGTCTTGTGCCAGTGAGCACATGTGCTCGCAAAAGTTTGGAATCCTCTTCAACACCTTCCAGCTCTCTGTCAATCGCTTTTTCCTGGCCAATTATCAATGAGGAAGGCACAAGAAGCGATCAGTAAAGGTCACGGTACGCACATAGCATTTTCCACTGAAACTCGTGCAGAGGCAGCTGAGTCCACAACTTCCTCATCTTCACTGTCAGAAAGCTCTTCTAGCTCTGCCCGGATCCCAAAGTCTACAATGACTGAAACTCGGGTGTAGAGGTCACCCATGCGCACGAAGTTCCGACCATATGCACTGTACGTGTTGTCCTCGTCACCACTTGAAGGGGACTCACAGTCATTTATGTCAGCAGATCTTGCATGGGTATCAGCCCGTCAATGTCTTTTCCACTACATAAGTTGACTTGCCTTCTATTTCTTTTTCTAGCGCCCTTCGCCGTCGAGCGCAGAATGTTTTGTTGGACCGTTCGCAAGGCCCTAGCTTCAGGCGTGTCTTCGGAGGTAATAGGTGGGTGAGAAGGGGTGTTAGGAGGTTGATTGGGGGCTGAGAACGGGCGAGGAGGCATACTGGTGTAGGAGCTGAGAAGACGAGGTGAGTATTTCTGCCCGTCGCGCCTCGTGTTTTTATGTTGACGACCGTGACTCACGTGTGCGCGCCTTATCTTCAGATCCATCGATGGCTTGCTATTGGTCAATGCTATGTACCTGACTGTCGGACTGCCACTTCCCAACCGCCACTATGGTCAGGCTCGCTGGTCTGCGCGGACAGGTATTCAAAATCTCTGAAGCTGCCATGTCAGACTCTGATCTAGAGTTGTAGGATAGTTCTTTTGAAACACCAATGAAACCTTGCACATGTCGAGCTCGCACTGCTCCCTTGGCTCCAGTTTTACAAGTAAGTCTATCTTGCTGTGCGTACACAAGACCTTTGACCGATTCTTGCATGAGATACCAACCTCTCCAATCAATTGGTCCCAGTTGATGCCATGGCAAAGCCATTCGCAACATGTCATGACTGGCTCGAAGCCCCTCGAAGCCCATCAAATACAGCAATCGTGCGTTATTCATCTCGTCTACTTTAGTCATTATGATTTGATTTGACTTTTGCTCTTGTAGCCAAACTTGCTTGTTGCCTGAGTATTGAGAGATACTGTAAGCTACTCCTGTATTATTTTACTTCCTAGCTCATCTCATATGTGTAGCGTGATCCTTTAGGATCTTCGTAACATGTCTTCTTACTCCAGGTCTGGCATGCCACCCCTGATCGTTCACCACCAATCTCGAGCGGCACTCGTTGCCGGAATAAACATATTACCTATACTACAGAATGACAGACGTTACCACTTCGGGACATATTCAAATTCAACGCTCAGCAAGATTTGAAATTTCTTTGTGAGCTCGATACCTGCTGCTATGTGCAGGATTGTGGCCTTGTTAATCCTTCTGGCCTCCCTCATAATGTCGTTTGGCTGTCCTCCTCCTTGCAACAAAATTTTCACGACAAGTCGAGGTCTCAGTCTCCATCAAGCCCGGTGTAGCGACTTCGCAGCAGATGATAACACCATGCTCAACGCACTCGGACGTCTCGCCGAACGGCGAGAACAGCGAAAATGACGACGACTTGAGAATCAGCAACCCTTTAGGTCGGACGACAGCCAAACAGAACTCAGTGCGGCAGCAGGTTTTTCTCCGGACGCAAGTGGAGTGATCTGTAACCAGGTGCGCAATCAGTCGAATTGAGACGAGGGGTAGGCTACTAATGATTCTGACCAGACACCACAAGATATTGATGTTGATATGGGAATCCTTCCCAGCGAGCCTGAATTGGAGCTCCCCCGAGAACCGACGCCTACCAATGAGGCTGGACGCCCTATCCGTGCACGTCGCCACACCTGGAAAATCCTCGAACTGCTTCCCGATCCTCCTGCCCCCATCCCTCTTGCTCCAGCACAATCACCTCTGCTCGATGACGATGATAGAACACCTCCGCCAGCTATTCAAGAATATATCTGGAACCCAGTTCGAAGTGCCTTGAACGTCTTCGGTCTCTATCGCGAATATCCTGCCACACCGACCCACAATCCTGATGACGGAGTCTCCCTCGATGACCTATCATATGTTCAATCAGGACCGACAGGTGTCCCCAATCCTCATATAGCTCCAATTTCAGAATCTTCTGGTGACTCGTCCGTTTGGGCACCGTTTCGCAATTCTTCGATATATGGCTTGATGAATTGGATGTGGAGCGGGTCAGCCCTGAAATCTGTTGCTGATACGGACGAGCTCGTAGATTTTCTAAAATCCGATGATTTTCGCAAGGAGGACCTCGAAGGATTCAATATCAGGACGGAAACAGCTCACTTCGATAACTCACTGGAGGTGGATGGAGAGGGCTCATCAGCTGCACGCGATGGATGGAAAGAGGTCGGTGTGAAGATACAGGTACCTGATGGACAACACCATACCTTGCCCGAGGATGTTCCTACCTACGAAGTCCCGGGACTTCAGTTTCGGAAGTTGACGGAGGTTCTGAAGAGTGTCATCAGTGACAGTAGTGCGTATTGCTTCCACTACATGCCATTCAAGCAATACTGGCAGCCTACTCCAGATCGCGAACCCGAACGGGTTTACGATGAAATTTTCTCATCGGATGCTTTCATAGCAGAGCACATCAAGGTCCAGCAGCTACCTCAGGAGCCAGGCTGCGAATTGGAGCGTGTCGTCGTGGCACTCATGTTTTGGTCTGATTCTACGCATCTCGCAAGCTTCGGAAATGCGTCACTTTGGCCACTGTACCTGTATATTGGTAATCAGTCGAAGTGGCTTCGAGGGAAGCCCCGGGCTGGTGCTTGTCACCATGTTGCATATATGCCCAAGGTAATGTTCGTTCTTGATTCTCATGGGGTGGCCTTGCTAACCAATCTATTACAATTCAGCTTCCCGACGAGTTCAATGATTTTTTCGAGGGTCTTGTGGGCGACGCACCATCAGCCGACATTCTCACACATTGTCGCCGAGAGCTCATGCATGCCGTCTGGCAATTGATCCTTGATGATGAATTTCTGTATGCTTACGAACACGGTATAGTCATCGAGTGTCCTGATGGCATTTTTCGACGGTTCTACCCCAGAATCTTTACCTACTCGGCGGATTATCCAGAAAAGTATGTTCAGATCATCATTGGCCAGTGATCGTTGTGCTTATCTATCTTTTAGGGTCCTCCTGGCTACGATACGAAACCTCGGAGCATGTCCTTGCCCACGATGCCTCATTCCAAAAGAGATGATACCTGGACTTGGAACTAAACTGGATGCTACACGACGAGAGACCCTGTCCCGCACCAGTGACTCCACATTTCGAGAGAAGGTTCGACTTGCCCGTGACGCCATCTATCGACTTGCCGTAACAGTCAAGAGTGTTGTGGTTGAACGCCTACTGGCAGCTGAATCACTTGTTCCCACTACTGTATGCCTTCTTTATTGATCTGGTTTTGTATCACTGAATCATATGTGCTCGCAACAGAACGCTTTCACTAATCTCTCAAAATTCGGCTTCAATCTTTTCACAATGTTTGTACCCGATTTCATGCATGAATTCGAGCTCGGCGTATGGAAGCAGATCTTCGTTCATCTAATACGTATTCTGGTTGCTCACGGGGGTACCGCTATTCAGCACCTTAATCAACGGTGAAGTCCCCTTTATACTGCTCGTTAGCTGCTCCCACTTACTTTGAACACAGTTATCGAATGGTGCCACCATTTGGGCGCTCGACAATCCGCCGCTTTTCCGACAGTGCCTCCGCCATGAAGAAGCTTGCCGCCCGAAACTATGAGGATCTGCTTCAAGTATGTACCAATTATTTATTCTATGTCAAGTTGCGAGCAATGTTAACCACTTCTATCCAAAATATAGTGTGCAATACCCGTCTTCGAGGGTCTTCTCGAAGAGCCTCACAACAGCCTGATCCTCGACCTACTGTTCACGCTCGCTGAGTGGCATACTTTGGCCAAGCTTCGCCTCCATACGGACTCGACGATCCAGCGTCTGGATCAGTGCACCACAGACTTAGGCCGACAACTTCGCAAGTTTACGAGTGATGTCTGCTCGGCTTTTGACACCAGGGAGCTCCCGCGAGAAGTTGCTGCACGTGGGCGCCGGAAAGCGAAGAAGAAGAAGACTACCCAAGCGGCCACGGCAGATGAGCCAGCAGCGAAGACGCCGCCGAAGAAGAAGACATTCAACATGTTTACCTACAAGCTTCATGCCCTAGGGGACTACGTGCGGACAATTAAGTGGTTTGGGACGACAGACTCCTATTCAACGCAACCTGTAAGTTCTTTTCTAGTGCTTCGTTGTCAAACTGAGCGGGCCACAGGGGGAGCTCGAACATCGTCGCGTCAAGAAGTTTTATGCCCGCACCAACAAAAACCAGGCCGTACGACAGATGACAAAGCTCGAGCAACGTGAACGGGCAGTCAAGCACTGAAGAAAGGGAAGGCGCCAGTAAACAAGAGTAAGGGGCGAAAAGGGTTGACTACTAACCCCCGCATTGATTTTTCGGCATCGGAGGCACTGCCGCACACGCCCCCAGAGGTCCACCACCACATATCGCCCTCACGCAACTTTCATCTTGATATCCCGACCTGGCTTGCTGGAAACGCTGGTGATCCAGCTGTTCTGGTGCGCTCATTTTTCTTCCCGGGCATACTTACTGACGCCGGATGGATGCACCTTGGTGATTACAATAGAACTTTTTGCCCAAGCTGAAGGATCATCTCCTGGCTCGCCTTGCGCATCCTGAATGGACCGGCGACGGGAACGAATTTACGCCCGCAGAACATTCGAAGTTACTCATCCGAAACAATCGGCTATACATCCACAAAGTACTCCGCGTCAATTACACAACTTACGATGTTCGGCGCGGACAAGACTCAATGAACCCACGTACACGCGCTGATATCATGACTCTATCTCACGAGGATGACACTGATCACCCGTTCGCGTATGCGCGAATCCTCGGGATCTTTCACGCCGATGTCATACATAACGTACCTGGCGCCAGTACAGTCCCCACCTCCACCGAGTTCCTCTGGGTCCGCTGGTATCGCAGGGACCCAACGTATCGTGCCGGCTTCAAGCGCAAGCGTCTTCACCGCCTCGAATTTCTTCCAGACTCAGACCCGGATGCTTACGGTTTTCTGAACCCCGACGAAGTCATCCGTGGTGCCCACATCATCCCTGCCTTCCATTATGGCCCAACGGAGACGTTTGCACCCTCGCTGGCCCGTGCAGCAGATGAACTCGACGACTGGATCTTCTACTATGTCAACATGTGAGGCCCTTATTTTCCCCAGCGACTTAATTCTGATATATAACAGTTTTGTCGATCGGGATATGTACATGCGCTACGCGGGTGGCGGGGTTGGGCACTACCGTGTTCACTTACCCGAAGATGCCAACGATTCTGAAATGGACGAGGAGGTGAATTTTCCAATCCAGCCTCTCGCATCAGAACCAGATGCGCTCGAAGAAGAGGAGGGCAGCTCGGAGGGTGATTCTCATGAGTCGAGCAGCAGCGAGGAAGATGACGATTTGGGCCCGGAGGATGGCGAAGGAGGTTTTGACGAGGATGAAGACAACGAAGGCTATGCCGCCCTGTAGTACCAAGAGTCATAGAGTCAATAAATTCTTCTCTCGCACAGCCTGACCTGTAGTATGATATGTTATACTTTCAATACCAGCATGGTGAGATATTCTTACAGAGACAGCAGCCTGCCGACACTTTGCCAACCCATTATCTTGCTGGTGATGAGCAGACATGCCATTGTGATATATTATATGGCCTTGCACTTTACGACAATGTTTGTGTATTCCACCAGGGAATAACAGATACTCACGGATTTGCTGATGAAGTGGGCTGTCGATTTGACCTCTGAAGTTGGCCGATAGCACGCTGAAGACGCGAAAGCAATTAAACCCACGTCGATGCAGCCAAAGCAACCCCAAGGTTGTGCAAAGCTAGAGTGCTACATTGGTCCAAGGCGCCACGATTATATGCAAGATGACTTCAACAGTGAGTAGTCTCCTCGTCAAAATCAGAACGAAGAACGGCGCGAATGTGAGCACAATCAGTAGGCCTCAAATGCCACAACCATGAAACCGTTAAGGAAAGGTAGGAAACAAGGTGCCGGGCAGTTTTTGTGTCAGTTGTTTGAGAACCGTCAGCCTTGACCTTGAACCTTCCTCGATTGACTTTAGTCTTCTCGTTGTATTCCAACCGCAGTATCATTCCAGCGGTATCTTTCTGGTCGTACCTTCAGCCTGTGGACTCATTACTTATGTTCACTGCGGCTCGACCGAAGAGAAAGAAGAGTCTCACCTCTACTAAGCAGTCCTTGCCATCGCTGCAACAACGCGATCTCTACCATATGCCTCCCAATCATCCCAACAAAGACTCAATACCACAGTATCTCGCCCCAACGCGTTCTCCTTAGGATCGCCGGTCCTCCTTTCCCTTCCATTCCCTCCCATTGATTTCCCCTCAGGTAACACCCGATGCCATCGTAAAACTCCCTCCTTCGTGAATCCCATCCTCTCCGCTGCTTTGACACTCGCTGCGTTCAAAGGGCTGGCCTTCCACACCACTCGGCGCAGCCCCAGCCCGCCTTCTGAGGGGAGATCTAGGGTGTAGTGCAGTAATAGTCCAATCGCGTTCGATGTGACATGTGTCCGTTGAAATCGAGGGGATATCATGACGAAAGCGACCTCTGCGTGAAGATTGGCTGATGACGCGTCACAGAAGCCTATCGCGCCTGCCAGTGCGCCGTCTGGGTTCCCTGTCTCTGCGGCTTTCGTCTTGTCATACACAGCAAAGAGAACACAAGCGGGATTAGGTTGAATGCGATTTCGATGAGGGAGGAATTGAAATCGTCGGCGGTCAGGAATGGGCCCCATGGGAAGTGTTCATAGGACGGGCTCGGAATTGCGAAGAATTCGTGCAGATGAGTGGATGGCTTCCGGTAAGATATCAGCACAAGAAATTCGATATCGACTCAAGCAGTACTCAACGATGAAAGGCGTGAGTTTGACTCGCTCGCTCTCCAAGTCTTTCACTGGAAAGCAGAAATTAACGTCATATTCGTCTCCAGTGAGCATGGCGGCCGAGCGTTGTTCCCCATGAATCGATTGGCTTTTTATTGTGGACGAAGATGACTCGGTTCTCCTGATCGGTCTTCAACGGATCCGGCTAATTGACCGCAACGTGATGGTACCGACCATTGCGTCATCCATTTCCTGCTACATAACCACCACGGCCATGTCTACTTCGATGGACTGTTGGGCACTAGACTTGTCTCTATGGCGGAAAATCAGACATGAAAAATTCCATTTGAGATTTACGTCTGCGAGTCACATCTCACGAGCCTAACGAGTATCTTCTCGACCAAACATCTTCTGAAGGCACGGAGAGTATTGTGTAGTTATCGCATGCAACGCTCAAGACTCTGCAATGAATACTGGTGAAAAAATGTTCAGGGATGATTCATACGCTACCTACAAGCACGGTCGCGGATCCACTGATTCTGCTTTCCATCAGGTACAGAATGGGCCTCAATTAGCCTGCGGGTACCACTCAGCCTGATGATGATGATTTCAGCCTGAATCACTAGGGCTAATGTTTACTCACTTCGTGACTGCCGCAAGGCATCGAACATGGGCTACTCTTGACCTTGCGGTGCACAGCCAACTTGGAAGAAATAAGCGGGAATTTCCTGCCTGGAAATTTTCAATCCTACTGTCAGCGAGGAATCATGGCAATGACGGGTCTCCCTCTCCAGTTTAAAGCATGCTAGGTTTACGACGCATCATTTTTTTACACTGATATCCTCGGATGACAGCGCGTTCCCCGACGCTTTGAGAAGGGTATGCTCTCGATTACGACATATTCATGGCTAGCTTGTCTGGCGCGGCGAGAGGCTATTTACCGTTGGCTGGGCCGGGAGATAGAGAGTTCACCTCTCCTCTTTGAGAGGCCGTGGAAAAGTGTCAGTCTTTCAGGTACATGTTCCTCGCGCCATGCGGTTTTCGTGAGACTATATGCCCCATGCATCGCCGGCGACACGGTATTTTCCTACGCAGGAAAAGTCTAGATTCTCGGGAATTCCAGCAGCCGACTACACCGAGCCTTGAACACATCAATCCATTAACAAATGCCAAAGAATCGCCAGATATTTCTTTCAGATAATTCTTTCCTTGATAAACTTACTTCAGGAAAGTATTTATGAACCATCAAAGCTCTGCACAGGCGCCAAAACAAGTGCATCTACCAAGTTGAAACTTCATCAATAACTGGCTGTATGTCAGCCCGAAACATGGTGGTAGCTGGGTCGTCGACTTCCATGCCACCTGGAGAGCGATCAATCATCCCGTGAAGTGCGTGATCAGACTTGGCCACCCCACATTCGGGAAGGACACTGACAATTGAGAGTGGACAGACAATTGAACCGAGAGGGCCGGAGTTTACGGTGGACTTCTTTGAGAAGTAGCCGTTTCTGGATTGTCCACTGATGCACTAACTATTTTGTCCCAGGATACACACGTGCACAGCGGAAGAAGCTGGGCCATTATTCTACAGAATTATGGCGACGAGTGGGAATTTTGTGTGTGAATTTTGAATCACCGGAGAGGCAAAGGAGGAGGGCTGGTTGAGCCTTTTACTTTTCCCATCTTGCGGAGATCTGGTGACTTTGCTTGACGACTCAAGTACAACACCCAGGGGATTGCTGTGAAGGGGTAGAAGGGTAGGAGGACTTGAACCGCCGATGATTATAAGCGCGCATGAGCATTTTGGGAAGTGAACAAGGATTTCTAAATCTCCAGAGGCGCCGTGCAGCCTCGTGACGAAGGGGTGTGCGGAAGGAAAGAAGAGCACGTAAGGTTGTGAATAGCATGACAGCTAAGGGTTTGCCCAATACTCTCGAAGACAAGGCGGAAATCGCCACGACAGAACAGCCGTACGAATCAGCGCAACTTGATGGCAGCAGACGATCCAGGCGTCGTTCCCTAAAAAAGCGAACAAGTGACCTGTATCCAAGGGAAGAAGTTCTACAACCTTCTGAGCCTTTTCTGTGTCGGGGCGTACCGGAGGGGGAATATGTTACAAGAGGGACTCGGCATCTGGTCCCAGCCCGATAATTCCAGAAAGGCATCGTTGGGTACCCAAATAAAGCAATCGTGGAGGTCGTGTATCGCGCAGAAGCTGATGGGTCGCGGTGGCTACTGGCAGAATTGATGTCCGAGTGGCGCGAAATTTTAGAATGGACAGACATACTTTCCTGTCGGGGATGGTTCATCAGCCAAACCAAGTCCTACCACCAAGCCAATGGACCGGACAAGTGTCATGAACAGCGATCTGGGCCTGCATAATCTAGAAGATGAGATGGCCAACCTGAACGACACTGCAAAAACAGCGATGGGTTCAGGAAGACCCAGGGCACAAATAAAGGGTAAAACAAAAAAAAAGCTCAAACCACTTTGTTGGCTCTGAGATATCAATACTTATAATTACCACCCCATCAAGCGAAAGCCCCCACACGGTCCCAATGTCAACATCAATTGCGAGACTGCAATAGAGGCATCGTAAGCCCTCTGAGCTCGAGTTCTATCTATGAGTAAAGCTGGATTGGTAATACTGCGGGGGGCATACATGCGGAGAAATTTTCGCGGTTGCTACGGGTGCACTGTGTGGAGGTGTCACTAAATGCGTTTAGGATGTGAAAAGCGAAATTACTAACAACATTGAACCGTATATCAGCTTTCACTAGGAATAGCGAATGCTGAATTCGTTCATAGCCTACATTGGATGAGACCTGTTGACAGCGTTGTTCAATCAAGATCAAATGATCAGTAGATCGCGAAGCACGAAGCACGAACTATCAAGCGGACACCTACACTCGTCTCTTTCATTTTTGGAGTTCGAACATTGCGATGCATACCCTGGAAACGATAGATTGATGACGAGCAAACCCCTTGCAGCGGTAAAAGCGTAATCCTTGCGTTTACCGTGTTCCAGGCGGGTGTTTCCATAATTTATCGACTGCAAACTAGTTGTAGGTGATTTTCAGTCAATGTGCTCCTTTGATCAGTCATCAAGAAATGCCGATCAGAACACGGGAAACTCACCAGAAATTACGCGGGCAGCGAGGCAGTATGTCAAAGTCCATTGATCAAAAGCCAACCTGATTCGCGTTTCGTCAGTTTCTGACTTGAGAAGACTTCGGCCGAGCTACAGGGTGAGAATCGCCAAACATGAACGAACTCTATATTAAATCTTTGCTCCGCATTCTGTTGGGTCGAAGTGTGTTTTTCATGGATGCCGAAACCAACTACACGAAGAGAGGCCGGTTGCTACCCATGCCATGTCAGCCGAGACGGTCCAGTGGAGCATAATTGTAGCGCGCTACGCTCATATGTCGACCCCGAAACGTGACGCCAAAGTACTATATAAATATTCCTTTCATTGGCCTATTAAATTTCGCAAATCGTCTGGCAAACGAGACCCAAATCAATGGTAGGCATAGCAGAGACGTCGGTGCCCATCGGATGATCAGATTTGATCATTTTACAGAGGCTGAAAGGGGGAGTACATTGACCCAGAAGCCAAGGTACGAAAATTGAGCTGGAACGAAACCATCAGCGATCAAGTCAGGTTCTGCTGACCATCACAAAGACCTGCACACCCATTCATTCATCGCCCGTCATTCCCGACGTAGATGCGATCGCTGCAGCGCGCGGCTTCCTTTCATAACCGCGGTATGCAGTGCGCGAGCGCAGCAATACCGATGCGGCCGAATCCACCAAGATTAGACGGATATGTATCACGCCATGAATAGCGCAGTCGAACGGGTGGGTTCGTATCAGATGAGATCCGGGGCGTACACATCCTTGTCTTCTGAGGAGAGTACGATCCTAGCGCGGTGGAGTTGGGCGATGTAAAACCGCCAGGACCCAAGAAAATCGGTGGTGCGTCTCCTGCTACAAATCCTAGGTCCCCGTGTCGTATTGCCTACCAGCATCCTTTCAAAACCGCGGTACGCAGTGCGCGAGCGCAATACCGATGCGGCCGAATCCACCAAGATTAGACGGATATGGATCACGCCATGAATAGCGCGGAGCCATATCACGCCATGAATAGCGCGGAGCCATCAGCTCGGACGCGTGGGTTCGTATCAGATGAGATCTGGGGCGTACGCATTCTCGTCTTCTGCGGAGAGTACGATCCTAGCGCAGTGGAGTTGGGCGGTGTACAACTTCCAGGACCCAAGGAAATCGGTGGTGCGTCTCCCGCTACAAATCCTAGGTCCCCGGGTCGTATTGTTTACCAGTGATGAATGTGTTGTATTTGCTATCTCGTGACGAGGGGGGCGTGGAGCTAGATAAGAGTATGGATCTGGATCCACGCGAGTGCCGGCGGCCGCCCAAGGCAAAGAAATGCGAGGAGGTAGAGTTCATCTTCGCCCTGATTTGGCTGGCTAAAATCTGCCTTGATCGACGGTTCAACTCAGCGAAGTGCATCACTGAGGGGGGAACAAATCTGATTATGATCATTAGGCCAGATGCCTTCAGATACTTACTGTACATACTGGTGCAGGGTAAGCGGAGCATTGCAGAGGAGGAATGGGATTGGCACTGCGATTGCTGGCATCAACCGTGGGAAATCAAATGGTCGCGAAGAGTTCACAACCGTCGTAGCCTGTAGGTTCCGAGCCTCGAACGAGACAATTTTCACAGCTGTTCCGCAGGATCATGTCTTGACGGGACAACAATTCCTCTATGTTTTCCGCTATGCATTAACTACACCCGTTGCACCGCCCACCACATCCTCGCACGTCATTTGCTACACGCACGCGAACAATATCTGGCACCCGGTGCCAGATATTGTGACGACACCCACATTAATTTACTTAACTACTACTGCGCTCCGCCCTGCCTCTTGGCTCTACAATGTAGTTCGACCGGCAGTTTCATCTGAATTCATCATCATTCGAATCATCATATCGCCTGGCAATCCCACAACGACGGTTCACGACTAGATCCAACGGCACCGTTAGAGACGCTAACAAATGCGCAGCGCAAGTCGAGTAACGGAGACGATGCCGATAACGATGACGATGACGACTTCCATCACTCGCCCCGCGATTGATGATGAGACGGGGGCAATTCATTAACATTTTCCTAATCTCGCGAGCCGGAACAAACTGAGAGAACGCAGCCTCCTGGGGATGCTGATCATGATCATAGGCCGATGATGCTGATTCCGATGATATGATATGATATGATTTGATATGATGGCCGCCAATGGGGCGATGATGATGATGATGCATCGATGATGGGCGATCTATCAAACAATTTTCGCGGGATTGCGATGCACATGCCGGGGTCAACCAACACAAGGACCCACAGTGCCCTTTTTGGACCCACAACCACGTTGAGGCTCCCCTCGTCCCTTTTCCTCTCGTGTTCGGCGGGAGGGGATATTGACTGTCCTCGGGCCGTATGTAATAGCCACGCACGCACGCACGCGGGCCTTTCATTTAACAATTCATAATTCCTTATGACGCCCAGGTCCAGGCCCAGGGCACCCTGTCGTGCCGTATTTTACTTCTACTTCCGATATATCCCAAACTCACCGACTGATCGTGACATCGGACGGACAGGGGACGCCGCATGGTGAAAGCCAGTCTCCAGACTCGCGCGGCGACATCTGAGTTGCCGGTGTGAATTATAATCGCGAACGACTGTAACTGGAACTGGAGACAGGGGAAATGAATAGGGATAAAAATTGAGGATGGGGATGGAGATGGAGATGGGGATGGGGATGGAGAATTAGAAGTAGAGGGGAAGGGGAAGGAGAAGGTAGACGGGGTGTGTGTGTGCTTTCCGCCGGCACCTCGTTAAGAGACCGATGAAAAATACTCCGGAACTGGTGCAGGTGCGAAGTTCGATAGTGTCTCACTCGCGGTGCGAGAAGGCACGAGAAAAACAAAAAAGATGGAAAGAAGCAAACGGCTATGGCGCAGAGACGATGAATTCTGAATCGGTTCAGTGGGTGTGGCATGTCACAACAACAACACATTGCGAGCGAACTGAGCGCGCCGTGACGACCGCCAAAACTGGAAGATGAAAAATGAAAAATGAAAAAAGAACAAGAGTGAGCTTGGGCGTCCCGAGTTCCCGAATCCCTAGTCCCGCGGCAGACGCAAGCGAGCAGGAAGTGAGCCTGCTTTGGCCACTGGCATGGGTGGCTCACGAGCGCAAGGAGGTGGCGCTTCCCCCCTACGGTCCGTGAGAGCGAAATGGAATACAAGATAAAGGTACTACTAGTTTCACTTTGAAAGCCAGGCATGTCAGCGCTCGGGCTGGGCGCGCACCGTGATGGATGTAAGGGAGCCACTGTCAGACGAGTACGGTTGCCTGGGAGTCCAAGGTCTATTTTCAAATCCCGCTCGAATAATTTCGTGTCACCTCAAAGTATCTGAAGCTTCTACAATCCACTACCGTGTAATATATGTACATATCTGGTCTTTGAAATGCTGGCAAATGATGGTTAGGTGCCTACAGATCGCTTTTGTATTTCTTCTCATGATTTTAGGGTATTTTGGGAGTCAATATGATCCTAACAAGATGTGAAAAAAAGGTGCAAGAGGCAACACGTAAATTACCCTCCTCCTTCTCTCTTGATGTTAGAGGGGCTAACCACATATACCTCACCTTCCTAGAGAGTGCCGCCCTCCAGCGACCTCGATGCGAGGTTTTGTTGCCAGCGAAGCAGGCCGTTTCCGGTTTTCATACTCCGCTCATGTGCCGGTTCAAGCCGTCGATACATATATCATCTCATTCTTATCTGTCGCTTGTTTTATTTTGTGATAGACATTAGAGCTATCTACTCAATCCCACGTGTACCGTTTGAAAACAACCGCTGTTACAATTAACATAGTCTCCCACTGTGTGTGAATCGGCACGTGAGCGGAGTCTGAAAACCGGAAACAAGCGAACCTGCCTGCTTTGCTGGCAAGAAAACCTTCGCGACGAGGTCTCTATACATAGGGCGGCACTCTCTAAAGAGTCAAGATAAATATGAATAGTCCCTCTAGCATCAGAAGGAGGAGGTGTTGCGAGCGTTCAGGGAAGAGGATGACCGAACACCGAGAAACTTCCGGTGAGCTGAATAGATCTGACGGGGACTAGGGTCCAGATGTCAGATGTAGAGAAATAGCTAAGGTATATTGTAAGTAGCATACCTAGGGTCCAGATGTCAGATGTAGAGAAATAGCTAAGGGAGACTCTACATCTACGGATGGATAACAGTATGCGTAACACGTGATCAGTAAGAGATAAGATGTCCGGAAAGATATGTAGTGGTGCTGAGGAATAATATATGGCGGCGACACTCCCACCTGATGCAGTGCCAGGACTACATCACCGGAGGATTATCGATGGGGTCGCGGGACCACTCACCAACTATACCCATGCGACGTCGGAAATGGTCGACCAAATCGCGCGACAGGGCCTTCGTCAGGATATCGGCGGTCTGTTCTGCGGTGGAGATGAAAGCTGGCGCGATTTTGCCATCGGCCACGGCCTTGCGAAGCCAAAACCAGTGGCGGTCAAGGTGCTTAAGTCGGCCCATGTGCTCTGGGTGTTTGCTAACCGAGATGGCAGACTGGTTATCGACGTTCATGATAGACGGACCCGTCTGTGCTGATCCAATGTCGGAGAGGAAATTGCGTAGCCAGCATAACTCGCGGCCAGTTTCACTTGCGGCGACGAACTCTGCCTCGGTAGTTGATAGCGCGACGATGCTCTGGAGGCGGCTGAACCAGCTGATAGCACCGCCTGCGACAAGGAGGAGAGTGCCGGTCGTCGAGCGTCCATCATCAACGCTCCCACCGTGGTCAGCGTCGGAGTAGGTTTGGAAAAGGGAGCCGGAGGGTGCGAGTGCAGCGGCGGCAGCAGAATACTCGATACGGTAATCGAGCGTACCTCGGATGTAGCGTAGCAAATGTTTGACAGCTTTCCAGTGAGCCGGCCCCGGATTGGTGTTGAAACGGCATAGTACTCCCACCGCAAATGCTATGTCCGGGCGCGTACACATGGCTAGGTACAGGAGCGCGCCCGTCGCCTGGATGTAAGGGACGGAGCGCATCTCGTCCTCTTCTGCGGGGGAACTTGGGCGCTGGTCCTTAGTGAGGCGCAGCCCAGCTTCCATAGGCGTGGTGACAGGCTTTGCATTGAGCATGCCGAAGCGGGCAAGGATCTCAACAGCGTATGCACGCTGGTCAATCCATAGTTTTCGGGCAGGGCGGTCGCGAGTAACGCGAACACCAAGGAGACCGGTGGTAGGCCCGAGGTGGCGCAACGTGAAATGTTCACGTAGCTGCTCGATGGTGCGCAGAATGGCTGGCATCGACGCGGAGGCGATAGTCATGTCGTCCACATGCACTGGTATGATTATACGCACCTGATCGCGGAGGTACACAAAGACGCAGGGGTCAGAGACGATGCGCGCAAACCCTAGTGAGAGGAAGACTTTGTGGAGGAGCTGATGCCACAGGTACGCGCCCTGTTTCAGTCCGTAGAGCCCCTTGCGAATATGAGCGACGGGTACACCGTCACCAGGCGCGCGTGTTGTTCCTGGTAGTGGCTGCGAGTGGAAGCCGTCTGGGAGTCTCATGTAGATCTCGCTGGCGTCGACATTGCTGTGGAGGAATGCAGCTGTAATGTCAACAGACTCCAGATGTAAGTCCTCAGAGCCGGCAAGGGCGAGAATGGTCCTGACAGCGTTCCAGCGAGCCGTTGGCGCGAACGTCTCATCAAAATCGACGCCCGGGCGCTGACTGAAGCCCTGTGCAACAACGCGCGCTTTGAAACGGTCAACTGCGCCGCTTGGGAGGTGCTTGACCTTGAAAACCCAGCGCGACCCGATGGTCTTCTTACCTGCAGGCAGGAAAACCACGCGCCAAGTCCCGTTGACGGCATGTGCGTTCATCTCTTCACACATTGCCTCATGCCATTGGGCAGCGTGTTCACTTCCCATGGCATCGCGAAATGACTTTGGGTTGCCGTCGTGGACTCCCACCTTATACGCGCTTTCGTCTTCGGTGAAAGCTGCAAATGCCATGCCGTATCCCCCAGGGCTAATGCCGTGCTCGACGTATGCACGCCCGGCAGCTGTCAGCGCGTCGATGGATGCCAGGTTGACGACAAGGTCGACCTCTTGTTCACCAGCGGCATCGACGGCGCCGACCTCAACATCCCAGAGCTCGGGTTCCTCAACAGCTGGGTCAGGCGCGGCAGGCACCTCAGCGTGCATACGGGTATCCATGCGTGCTTGCGCCTTCTGCTGCAGGCGTTCATCATGCAGCCGGGACGACTCAACATATGCGTTGTTGGGGTGGAACGCAGGTTTGCGTTCACGTAGGCGGCGAGGCGAGGGAGGCCGGGCGACAATCTCCTCATGAGGAGGCAGCTCGAGGATCGCGGCTGGTGGGGGTACTACCTGTTCTACTGCCCTAGCAGGAACAGGCTCGACTCCCACCGCTCTGGGCACTTCCTGGGCGATGGCAGGAACTGATGGCACCTCAAATTCATCAGAATCGTAGGGCTCATCGTCGTCGGAGTCAGGGAAGTCGCTGGGAAGTGGGGTGGCGCTAGAAGTGGCGCCCGTGGTCTTAAGACCAGGGAATTCGGTCTCATCGAAGATGACGTCCCGAGAGACGTGCGTTTTCTGTGTGATGGGATCATATACCATCCACCCTGCATAGTTATCGGGGTATCCGATGAATATGCCCTTTATGGTGTGACCATGGAGGGATTTGCGCTTTTCGCGTCCAATGAGGACATAGGCGCGGCATCCGAAGACGCGGAGGTGCGCAATGCGCGGCTTTCGACCTTTGAACGCCTCAAAAGGAGTGATATTGTTGGGAAGAGCAGATGTCGGGCAGCGGTTGTGTACATGACGGTACACACGAAGAGCGTAGCGCCAGAAGCTAAGGGGTAAGCCAGCTTCTTGAAGCATGGCTGTAACGGCTTCCGAAATTGTTCGATTGAGGCGCTCAGCGACGCCGTTTTGCTGGGGTGTTGCGGGGGTAGTCCATTCTGTGCGGATCCCTTCTGCGGCGCACAGATCCAGCAGTTCTTGGAGCGTGTACTCCCCGCCATGGTCGCTGTGTATACAGCGGATTTTACGCCCAGTTTGGCGTTCTACGAGAGCTTTGAAAAGTTTGAAAGCAGCAAAGACTTCGCTTTTCTTGCCCATAGTGTAGAGTTCGAGCCACCGAGAACAGTCATCCATGAAGGTGACCCAGTATCGGTGCCCAGCGCTCGACACGGTCATAGGACCGTGAACATCGCTGAAGATGCGATCAAGTACGCCTGCCGCACGATCTGCAGTCTGGGGAAAAGGACTGCGATGCTGTTTCCCACTGATGCATGCCTCACAAACTTTGGGTAGTGGCGCACGCGAGTCGATGTTCAGATCGGCGGTTAGATTCTCCCGAATCAGCTGGTTTAAACGTTCCTTACCGAGGTGACAGAGGCGACGGTGAAGGAGCGAACGGTCAACGAGTGCGGCTCGGAACGCGCTGTGTGCAGATAGGATGGGGGATTGGTTGATGGTCGTACCGTTCAGATAGCCGGTAGTTGAGGAGTCGACTGTGGCGGTGAAGATAAGGTTCTTCATATCTCCCTTGTAGAAAGAGACGGTTCGCGCGCGGATAACCACGAGAAAGTTCTGGTGCGTGGTAAGGGAGAGGACCGACAACAGACTGTTTGCGAGTTCAGGTACAAAAAGTACATTGGTGATGATAACATCGCGCAAGCGTGCCCCACTCGCGTCTGTCCCGTCCGGCCTGAACAGAACGGATCCCTTTCCCTCCGAATAAACCACTTTTCCATCAGCGAGATGGATTGGAACCCTCCACGGCTTCAGATCGTCGCCGAACCACGTGCGCTTGGGGGTCATATGCGCAGAGGCCCCAGTGTCTGTATTCCAGCGATTAGCGGCGAGGTTTTCGGAGGATTGGGAGGAGCGACAAACGGCGGCGTCGGCTTTGATAGCGGGGCCATCGCATCCCTCTTCGGTCTTAGCGGAGGCACCTCTCTTGCTGCGGTTACGGCCTCGATCCGATTTACCGCTTGACCGCTGGTTGTTGCTCTTCTTCTTCGCAAGATCGCGTGCGTCGCTGTAAGATGGGCAGTTCATCATCGTATGTTCGCCGTCGCACAAGAAACACTTGACGATGCGGGCGGCTGCGGCTGCAGCTGCAGCAGCGGCGGCGATGGCAGCGGTCTCGGCCTCTTCGTTTGCTGCACGTCGTTGCGTCTCCTCGGTGCGGAAGGCCTCTAGGACTGAGTCTTTGGTGAGTGTCGTGAGGAGCAGGACGGAGGAAATGAAGGAGTTGTATTCCGCGGGGAGCGCGCGGATCATCGCCATGATTGTGAGCTCCTCGTCGAGTTTCTCGAGGGTGTAGGCGACGACTAGCTGTCCATGTGCATTCGTGGTGTTTTGGGGGCGTAGGGCTTTGATCCGAAGCATAGCGCCCGTGACGCGTGTGGTGAGATCGGTGAGCGTTTCGTCTTCTTTCTTCCGGATGTTGAAGAGGTCGCTGAGCGAATTGAAACGGGAATTGGGGGCAGATTTGCTGTGGATGGTGTGGAGCATCTCCCACATCGCGGAGGGGTCGTCACGAATGGCGTCGACATGTATCTTGTTGGCTTCGTCGAGCCACTGGTAGATTTCGCCGGCAGCTTTATCGGACCGGTATTCGAACGCGGTAATGGCGGCTGCGACAGTGGCGTCTCCGACTACGGGTGACGGGCACGTCTCCTTGCGAAGGACAAGGCGGATAACACCGAGGTACATGAGACGGCCGTACATAGACTTCTCCCAGTCCATGTATTTAATCGTCCCGAGTTTGGACAAGGGGGATCGCGAGGAAGCATCGTTGGACATGTTGTCTGATAAGATCAGATAAGGATCTGAGAAAATGTCGGGCTCGACAGGTAACTGGAGCTTGACAGATGTCAGATGGAGCCGGCTGCGACGCTAGAGCGGAGCCTGGGCGAATGGAAGTTCTACGGTGTTTATAGTCGGGGCACGGGGCCCATAACCTGTTGCGAGCGTTCAGGGAAGAGGATGACCGAACACCGAGAAACTTCCGGTGAGCTGAATAGATCTGACGGGGACTAGGGTCCAGATGTCAGATGTAGAGAAATAGCTAAGGTATATTGTAAGTAGCATACCTAGGGTCCAGATGTCAGATGTAGAGAAATAGCTAAGGGAGACTCTACATCTACGGATGGATAACAGTATGCGTAACACGTGATCAGTAAGAGATAAGATGTCCGGAAAGATATGTAGTGGTGCTGAGGAATAATATATGGCGGCGACAGGAGGATTTTACATGGTAGATTTTGCACATTTTTCCAACACCTTGTCAATGTCATGTTGACTCCCAAAATACTTGAAAATCATGAGCAGAAGTATCGGTGCCATATGTAAGTATCCACCCATCATCTACCAGCATTTCATAGACCAGATATCCATATATTAAACACGGTGGTGAACTGCAGAAGCTTTAGACATTTTGAGGTCGACTGAATTATTTGAGCGGGATTTGAAAATAGACCTTGGACTCCCAGGCAACCGTAGACGAGTCACAACTCCCCAGACAAGTCACAACTCCCGCGCGGGGGAAGGAAGATAGCGTATCCACGTCGTACGTTCCGGTGAATTCGAACTGACGCGCCTGCGCAGACGCTCTGAGTCTGTACCCACGAACGTCATGGAAGGGGCTGTCAAGGTTCAGAGACACGTGTCTTCGCCTTCGACCTTCCGCCAAATTCGCCTGCGATGTTTCGGGGTTTCGATACGTGTGAATTTACCGTCCGCCACGGAAAGCTTCGAATACGAAGACGATGACTCGACTTTACTACTTTGGAAACGTTTTTTGTCAATTGACGAAGAATTGAGGGGATGAGGAGGGGTCGACCAAATTCGCCTGCGATATTTCGGGGTTTCGATACGTGTGAATTTACCGTCCGCCACGGAAAACTTCGAAGACGAAGACGATGACTCGAATTTACTACTTTGAAAACGTTATTTGTGAATTGACAAAGAATTGAAGGGATGGGGAGGGGTCTCTTCCTGTGTCAACGTGTTGTAGGTAGATACGTAGATCCATAAGTCGGCATATCCGAGGTCGACGCCATTCGGGGAGTCAGTCAGGGCCGGGATCTGCGGTGGGGTGATAGTCACATCAAACGATGCCGCCGGGACGTCGTCGAGGCAGGCATATTGCAGATTGGGTGGGTGGGTGGGTCGAAGTGCAGTCCGAGACCGGGCCTCCGCGGGTAGCTTCAATCGAACTTCAAATTGAGCTCGAGGCCGACATTGACAGGCTCCGGTGCGACGGGGAGAAACTCACACCGAAGCGCTGCACATGCCCAATCCGAGATTGGTCGTGGTGGTTCTTTGTCTTGTTGTAAGGGAAAAGAAGAGAAGGAGAAGAACATAGCCCGCACTGGGGCATGAATCGCTGCGGTCACGTCTCAGTTCCGAGTCCAAGTCCGTGTCCATGTCCACGCCTTGGGGCGTACCGTTCTTCCATTACTTTCCCGCGAAGACGGAAATAGAGCTGCGCAGTTTTATCCTATGGGCGTGGTTGTCGTTCAATGTCCGTCACCCGTATCCCGTGTCTCGTGTACCGTGGCGTACAGCTTTGCTCGTTTGTTGGCTTGTTCACCTGTTCACCCGTTCAGACCATCACGATATCGATGTGTTTGTGTTCATCAAAGATGTATCTGGAGATGTGAGCTGGGGGCTGGGAGGCGGGGCGTAGGTAGGTAGGTGACCCAATGATGGGATCCGTGGGGCTGCGAAAACAGAGGAACAAGGAGACTGGACACGGATGCGAACAGAGACGGCAACACGAGAATGCGAATGGGAACAACACCAACACCAACACCAACACCAACGACAACAAGTTGAATTGGGTTGTGGTACGATGATGATGATGATGACGGATTTGTAAGGACCCTCTCCCCCCCTACTTGCATCAGGCTGAATCATAGAGTTCCGAACAACGAGTAACGAGTACAAAAAAGAACCACGAGCAAGGTGTGAATTTCGAACCAAGGCGTATGTGGCGATGATAGCTTGTATGTTGATACGTTGATTCCGCCAGGTGCCACTGGAACGAACACTTGCGATCATCATCAGTGTTCCATGATCAGACCAGCTGATGGGAAGGACAGGACAGAACAAGGCATGTGATGATTGAGTGCCCGGACTTGGATATCCCAAACATCGAAGATGGAACAGACACAGACACAGACACAGACGCAGATGCGGATGCGAAAAATAGAACAGAATAAGAACAGAACAGGGCGTGTGAATGGAAGCTGGGTCGGGGCTGCCGCTGGCCGGAGGTGATTGGACTAGGGCCTAAGCGCAGGGGGCTATTGAATTTATGCGCACGGAGAAATGGAGTTTACGACATACACAACACACAGAGACAGAGAGGTGGCGTCGCAGGCGGGGAAGGAAGGCCAGAATCACAGCCGGGGAAATGGGCTAAACATTGACATTCAGAATTGAATGGCAGTGGGCATGGAACAAATGATCATGATGGACAGCGATGGGTTATCCTGTTGTGATTTTTAAAAACAGACATAGGCTAGCAGAAAGCGAAAAAAAGTGATCGAGGGGGCGGTGATGGGAGTCAGGGTCGTCGTGATAAGGTGGGAGATTCCCGATTGGGAAGGTGGTTGGATTTTGGGACAACGTGGAGCTCGCGGATTGCCGGGGAGATGGCCGTGTGATCCGAGGGTGAGCGGGGGTTGAAAAGTATTATAGACCGGTATATCGGAGGTTGAAAAAAAAGACGTGCCAAGAGGGACGCGTTGAACCGTCGCGAGCCAGTCTGTTGAGCGCTGGATGACCCATAGGGTTCTTTCAGACTTACCCATCAACATCTTACTGCACAGCTCCTCAACCATGCCCTCCTTTGGCTGGTTTGTCCCTTTATAAGCCTCTTATCGCTTGTCCTGACCCCCCCATCACCCAGGGAATCCCATCGCACCTCAAAGGACAGCGACAAGCCCAACGAAGAGCCCCCCACCGCCGTCAAGCACGAAGACAAGCCCCCTGCCCACGACGCGCCACCCGAGAGCACCCCAGCAAAACCCGAAGACCCTCCAGCCGACGCCCCAAAACTCGCCTTTGACCCGAACCGTCTCAACGTCCGTCTATTTATTTCTCAACAAGCTCATCAATTGACCCTGATCTGCATCTCAGTTTCCATCACATTTCGATTCTGATAAGAAGGACTCTTCGACTTTCAATTTTACATCTCTCGCCGACAGGTCCAACGGCGCCCCTCCTATGCCTCACCGAGTCGAGCCCTACCCTATGACATCTTCGTGCGTCGTATATATTCTTCTACCAATTTGTGACCAACCTTTTTTTTTTCCCTTGTACTAGTCACCGTCGCCACTACGACTACGACCACCACCGCCGCTCGCCGCCACCCATCAACGCTCTAACCCATTCACCGACACCGTCAGTGTCCTCCCTCGACCGCTCTGCCGTGTCTACCCCGCCCGTGCGCCGCAGCCCACCACACGGCATGCCCTCCCATATGTACACCTCCGCCTACCCGTCCGACGCCGCCATGATGAACCGTCACTTCCGCTCCGACCACCCGCCCCACCCCTACATGTACGCCCCGCCTCACCCGCTTGACCAGCGTGGATATGACCCTCAGCACGACGGACCCCCGCAGCAGTCGCCCTACCATGGCTCTGCCGCCCTCCCGCACCACATGGTCCCAACCATGCACCCCGCACAACCACCCCGCAATGACCCCTACGCTGCCCATCCCTACCCCCACCCCGGGCAGCAGGGCCACGCCGTGTTCACTGACGACGCTGCAACAAAGCTCAGCGACCGCGTCCGCCGCCGCTGCTTCAACTGCTGCACCACCGACACCTCCACCTGGCGGCGCTCCAACCTTAGCCCCGGCAAAGTCGTATGTCATTCCTCTTCTCTTTAGGTCTTGCTTGAACTAATTATTCCCTGACCAACAGCTTTGCAACAAATGTGGGCTCTTTGAGCGCACACACTCGCGCCCCAGGCCAGAGCAGTTCCCGCACAAGCGCGGACCACTCTCGACCTCGACCCTGCGTGCACGCACGCCGCCACAGACCCAGCTCCCCCCCATCTCCCCACCCCCGCCCTTCCACTACACCCACCCACCCCCGCCCCCGCCGCCGCACCACCACCTTGCCCCTGTGCTCCACCCGCAGCACCAGCAACAGCAGCAGCACCATCAGCAGCAGCAACAGCACCAGCACCAGCAGCATCAGCAGCACCAACACCAGCACCCGGACGCCCGCCGCGAGTACGGGAACGCGCCCCCGCCGCCGCAGCCTGTTAACGGCAGTTCTTCGTCCTCATCGAACGGCCATGGGCACGGGCACGGGACGACCCTCCCTGCGCTGCAGACGTGGCACCACCCCGACCAGGGGCAGGGACAAGGGCAGGGGCAAGGGCAGGGTGCGCCCTCGGGCTCCCCGCACATGCAGCCGCCGCCGTTACCGCCCAGTCGTCGCTCCACGCTGGACAACGGCGGTGTGAGTGTGAACGCGAGTGGGAATGGGAATGTGAATGTGGGCCCTGGCGTTGCGGGAGGCAGTGTTGCAGGTGCTGGGAGTGGGAGCGCGGCAGGCAGCAGGCAGCCGTCCCCTCCTTCGTCGTCGTCGTCGAGGCCGGGGTCATCCCACCAACAACAACAACAACAGCAGCAGCAGCAGCAGCAGGAACAACAACAACAACAGCAACAGCAGCAACAACCGCCGGCGGCGTCTGCGGCTGCGGCTGCGGCTACGACGGCAACGTGAGCGCGCACGCTGTGCTGTGCTGTGCTGTGTGTGGTATTGGTGGTGGACCTGGACCCTTGGCGGAATTGACTTCTGCCCCTTTTTACTCTTCCGTTTTTCTTTTACTTCTCTGTTGATCGTTCTTTTATTGCAAGAGAAAGAGAGGGTGCGTGGGGGTGTAGAGAAGAGCGTATGGTGGTGTTGTGGTGTTGATCTAAAAAGTAAACTGCGGGTGGGTGTGGGTGGAAGTGCAAGAGGAGGAGGAGGAGCATTATCATGTATTATCTATCGTATCTGTCCTTCCGTCTACCTTTTCGATCGCGATTTCTTTTCTTTTCTTTGATTTGTTCCTCTTCTCTTTTCCTCTCTTACTTTTACTCTTTCCTGTTTCCATCCTTCGCCTTGCCCGTGCCAATGATCAAGCTCAAGTCTGCCTTCTGCATCCTCCTTGCCCTTCGTCCTCCCATCTCCCTTTGTCCCTTGTCTTCGTACCCCCCTCCTCCTCGAAGCCTTGCTTTTTTTTTGTTTAGTGTGTTTTCTGCGTCTCTGTCGTGTCCCGAAAAAACAGTTTTGAGTCGTCGTATCTGCCTACGTACCTACGTACCTGCCTGCCTGCCTCTTTTCCGACACGTAGTACCCTAATTGAATATCTGCATTCATGTTACAGTTCCATCGATGTTCGATGTTCGATGTCCACCGCGGGAGGACGTCGTCGCCACACAAACTCCCAACGTCTCTGTCGACGAAACAAATTGAAAAATAATTTTAAAAATGGCCTTCAATGAAATGTGTATCGTATCATGTACTGAGTGTTCAGTTGAGAGAAGCGAATTGTATACTACATAGCGCAGGCTGAGGCAGGAGGGAGGCATCCCGGCCCCACCCTCGCGCACGGACACGAGCACGAGCACGGGCCGGGACGAACGCGAACGCAAACGCAAACGCAAACCGAACGCGCCCGCCTTCGCCTTCGCGCGGCCGGGGGGTCCACATACTTACATGTAACATGCCGCATTACCTGAAGTACTGAAGGCTGACGCCCCACCTGGACCAGACCATTACATACCGCCATATGATCGACTCGGCTGATGAGGCCCTGATAATGCCTGATGTCAATACTATTACTTGATGCCAGCCAGATGATGCGTCCGTCTGATCGAAGACATGCCCCTGACTCGTGGATGTACCTATGTAGGTAGGTAGGCACTAGGTAGGCCCACCCTGCTTTCAAGGCTGAATGATCCGCCGAACAACCATTTGACCCGTGGTGTGGGCGGGTTAATTGGCTTCGTGCCCCGTGCCCTTCCGAGTCCGTGCCCATTCAGCCAGGCGACGGAGCACAGGGGCGTCTAACTGTCTGGTGACGACCCTCAACCTCCACCCGTGTACGTATTTTCGGAGAATTCGAAGGGCGGGGCATTGCTTTTTTATTATTATTACTGATAAGAAACAAAAAGTAGACGCAGCTCGCAAGCCGTCAATGACCCGGCTTACGAATCCATCATGATGGGGGGGGCTTTTCTGCGTCCGCGACGGAGGCAAACTGTTTGGGCATTCTTTGGGGATAACTCCCTGGCGGTTGCCTGTGACGCGCGATGAATTGGCAAGTGACCTTTCCTTCTTCCGCTCGGAACTGGGAGAGAGCCTTGTGCCTTGGCACAATAGTGGGGGCCGATAAGCCCCGACTTTGAATTTGGAAGATTCAGACGCTGCTAGATACTCGGGATAGGTTAACATCTGCCTCTCCAATTCAGCGTTCAGGAGTCTACCGACAAGAATCTCCGCGGCGTAGTTTCCTAGGGTCTGTCATTGAGTCTTTTTTAAACACTGACTGGATGACGAGAATCTCAAGACGGGGAAAATACAAGTGCTCGGGCATCCTACTTGGAAGGCTCAGTATTATGCAGGGAAGGTGCGAGTATTGGCAGGTGGGAGAAACATTCCAAACACGCACAATAACACCGGTATCCATGCTTCGTTCGACTTAGCCCTTCCATGTTCCATGCCGTAGCATATGCGGGGCTTTCCAGCGTCCTGAACTTACTCCTCCCCCCATTACTAGTAGCGGCACATCCTTCAACCGGAATGGAAATTCTGTGCCCTGACATAACAAGTCCCTGACACAAGTGGATTAGATTATATCGTCCATATGTCGTTTCTGCCAAACTCTACCACGACAACGAGGAGGGGCACGCCCCTTGATGACGCGCGCGGGAACGCGAAAGGCTCCAAGGCCATGCGATGAGCTGCTTGTCACATTATTATTATCGGATTGGCGGGTGCGCGGGGTACCTATATGCGCCTGTTAATTGAATCCATTATCACAGAGGTAACCACGAAACGAGTACAGTTATATATATATATATAGATATATATATCTGAAAAGTTAAGGTTGAAACAGTTTACTGATAGGCAAACAACAGCTCACGCTGCGCAGGCGGTCCAGGTGGCTGGACAACACCCAGTTCTTGCATGCGAACGATGGCGATATATAGATAGACGCGTCTGCATGCCTGCAGGTCTTCATTAAGTTGTTGTGCTGCTTGGGAGTCGGACTTAGCGCGTGATGGTATGCAAGCCAATGATGGGCGCGACATGTCGACAGGTACGTACGTCCCTCCATGAAGACGTGCAGACGCAGCAACGGGGCTGCGACATCCTCCACCTTGGGTCTGCTTCGGTGATATGATCGTGAGCCCCGATTCGCTGATATAGTGCCGTGATGTGTGATTGCGAGTCTGTGATCTACATACCCATCGGATAATATCGAGATCATGAATCGCGATCTTGCACGAGCACGCGAGGGGTTCTGGTCGTGTGTGGATATCTGGGTTGAGCTAGCTGCCAGTGAAAGTTTATGGGGCCAGACTCTGTGACATGTGGAACACCTGGCTCTGCCACGATGCCCGAGAGGGGATTTCGAGGCAATGTCGCAGCTTTCCTCTTCGACACGGTCTAGGACAGATCCTAGGACATGGATTTTCTTTTGCGAGAACTGATGATAGGTTCGAGGGAAGACTAGGATGGTACCGGATCACGTATACGTCGGCCGTCGTCGAGCCTGGGCCAAGCGTCAGACACGCTAGCTTACAATACATACGTCTGCCATGCGCCGTTGTAAGCTTCGCGCGAAGAAGCACCCCCCGGCATTGGCCATTGGGTGTGCACGGGTATTTCGGTTCGTAACGTTGGCTCGGCATTCCACGCGAAGCGCACATACGCATGAAGCAGTCATCACAAGGCTTCCTCGCACATACGTCAGGGTCTGCATCTGAGATTTCGAGTAACAATTCGCATGTGTATGCACGAAGTAGCCCCGGTATCAAGGTTACTTTGTACCAGTCATGTCCGTGGATGCCAGAGCCTGGTGAGAAATAACGCGCCTTTTTTTGAACATTTCTAAGGCGACGACTGCGGAAGAAAGCATCTCGACAAGGGTCCGTACCTAATTGCTGACATGCGTCTGAGCCCCCCAAAACTTTCTCTCTAAGGCAGCGTGGGCTGCTCGTAACCCCTTTCCTGTATATCTCGAGAGACTTTTTCGTACACATCATATGCGTGTCGTTCAGCATCAAACGCGAACAGCCATTCTGGCCTTGGGAGATCCAGGACTCGGTCACAAGAGTCGTTAGAGTTTGTGCGATGCCAATTGTCTCGCGTCGACTCGCCCATGAGCTGAGCAAGCCGCACGCGTTGGTACCTACGCAGGCCAAACCGCAAACGCGTCAATAACGTTTGTTGGCAAGAGACTCCGGCAAGTCGGCAGGTGATGAACAGATAGCCGAGGCAGGATATGGAAGTCTCGCGACGCATACTTACCGCATATGTTCCCATATCCTAACAGCATGCGGTACCTTGGTCTTCCCTGAAAGCTGCAGTGTGACAGCCAGAGTGACGCCATCCTCCATGGCTTGCGATGCTCCCTGGATGCTCGTCCTAATTGAAAAAAAACGTACGATAGTTTTTTTGGGGTCCAAAGGACATAGACATGCGAAATCGAACATGTGAGACCACACGGCCGGAAAATTTGATAATTATCGATTTAGCGAGTGATAGAGTTCATTGAGCAAATAGGGTGCTTACGGCAAAAATGGGTGAGCTGCGTCACCTATGAGAACCAGATGACCCGCCATGCTGATCCAGCTGGGAAGGGGATCGCGGTGAACGAGCTTCCAGTCAACGAATGATGGTGCCTTGGATAGAATGGCTGAACAGCGTGGGTCCCAGTCGCGCACCACGTCCAGGACATCCTCAATCTTAGCGGCGAGCGACCAGCTCTCTTCGATGTCACTGTTATCCCTAACAAAAAAATCGATCAGAAATGATCCGTCACCAATCCGCAATTCTGCAATGTTCGTTCCTCGGGGGTTGGAGTGGATACATGGACGTACCGGTGGGTGAGGACACAGGACACAGCGGTGCCGTTTTGAGAACACGAGGTAATGAAATGGACATCCTGACCTGACAACAAAGCAACGCGCCAGTTGTCAAACTGCGAAATATCGGACGGTCAAGGATTTGATATTACCAATCCAGGCATACACCACATCTTCACCTTTGCACATGAAATCGGTCAGTGGATCGCGGTCGATGCCTTGCCGTTGGGCGTTAAACCATGCACGATATATGGCGTAGCCCGAGGCCTTCGGCGCATCTTTATAACCCTAAAGCAAGATGCCGAATCAGTCATACATTCACACTTCATGGGCTTCCGATCCAAATGGACAGACGACCAATGGAACAGGCAAAACAAACAAACGAGATGACTTACCAGAACATGTGTTCGAGCCTTGCTTTTCACACCATCCGCCCCGACGACTAAGTTTCCCTCGAGGCGTTGGCCACGCACGACCACCCCTGCCACGCCGCGCGCAGGATCTTCCCAGTACTCAGAGACATGCATTCCCAGGCGGATATCTAGGCCAAGACTCCGCGCATACTCGAGAAGAACGGCATGCATCTGCCCTCGGTGCCCGTTGTATGCACGTGCACCAAACTCGAGCTCAGGCAGTGGCTGCACATTGAGCAGATCCCCACGGTGGTTGTGGAGGTGCTGTTCGCTGTTTAATCGGCGTGACTGCAAGCAAAGGTTGAAAATACGTACGAGAGCGGAGGCGTGTCCGCAGAGAGGCCAAAGCCTAGAACATGTGCGGACTACATTCAGTCGAAGTCAATACATTAGAAGCTGATGTCAGATCTTACCGATCGTGAAGCCCCCATCGCTCTACAATGCGCCCTGCGTTAGGGCCCAGACTTAACACCTGTGATTCAGAAACAGCAGGCGCCGCGAATCAGAACGTCGTTCCTCAGCTCCATGCACAATTCAATTGTGGGACGTACGTCTCCTGAGGAATGGAAATATATCAGTAGTTGACAGAATCAGAAGAACTCTGTGGGTGCACCTAAAGTTTGAAGCCTAGGCTCCTCGCACTGCTCCAACACGACAACGTCATGCCCCTTCCGCAAACATTCAATCGCACATGCAAGACCTGCGAATCCACATCCGACGATAATGACCTTGATACCTGAAGAGTGGAGAGGTGCTATGCTTCCGGCACATCTATAGGGCGCGGCGCCTGTTCCTGGACAGCGATGAGATTCCTCGGCCATAGTTGTGTTGCGCTGGTGGTGGAATTTGAAGGGCTGGTCGTGGGCCAGTTATAGCTCTGTGGGTCTCCGGTCATCGCAGGCGTACGTGTGCGATGTGCGGCCTTCGACTTATGAGAATGAAGGTCAAGCAGGAATAGAGCTTCTGCGAAGAACGCTGGGAGACCGATGATCGTCGAACGCTATTACTGCGGACACGTTCCCTTCAGGGTTTGCCACTGAGAGGAAAATGAGGTTCGATTTAAGGAAGCCGACGTCGGGGTGCCATACCCTGGTGGCCGACAGTCGGATACGAGTGCGAGAATTGAAATAGCCCTAAGTATGTCCGACAAGCGGTAGTGCGAAGGTCGGACGAGACGCCAAGAGTGCCGCGAACGGTTCTAACACGATCGTAAATCGATCGGCAGTCATCAGGTACGATAATAAGAAGGATTTCAAGAACCATATCTAAAATGATCGTCATCGATCCCAACGCTTCATGCCTAGCGATGAGTTGGAATTCGGTACCTACCCCCACGCGACAATCATTGTAACGGATCAACGATCAGCGTTAGCATTCCTACGAGGAGTCTATCATACTCACTAAGTCATGATGCATGATGAGTGGCCATGATCCTTGGCGAAGAAGCTTTCATCGAAACCATCAAGCTACGGTGTCATTTTCTTTGACCTGGTTGTCAAGAAACCTTTCAAAACGGAAAGCCCGTGAAGACGTTTAGTAAGTCAACCCGATGCGTTACTTTGAATACCGAAAGTGGGTCAACACTGTGCATGAATAAAGCAGCGACAGTTGCACTCACCGATGTTTCGCCTAATAAGATGTGCCGTTGGCTCATGCGTGGTTAATACCTAACCCTGCGGTCCCGACTGGCTCACGCGACCAGCTACTGTAACAGATCATGGATCAGAATCCAAATTGCCCTGAAAATTGGCAAGAATTACCGGTAAGGCTTCGGCCTGAATGTTATAGTCGGCGCTCGATAGTTTGAGGCTCCGCCTGAGTGCGTGGCGTCGCCGAGCAGAACTGGTTCGTCTCTTGAAAAGATCATGTAGTGGGAGCACACGGAGAAACCATGTTGTTAATAATGAGATTGTCAAACTTGCTCTGGTTTTGGGGCCAAAGCAAAAAACCGCTGGAAGTCGATAAGTATACAAAGGCGTAATTGGAATTGCAAGTACACAACTATGATGCCCGAAACGTTGTCAGAAAAAGAGAAAAAGAGGAGATCTGACAGTGAACGCACCGAGAGTTTCTACCTCCGATATTTCAATGCCGTGGGGTGCTGCGTTCTTATTGATACAAGTACACGCTCCACTTTCTCTTCATTCGCACCTTATATGCACATTTATCGATTTCCCCTCCATTAGATGAGTCGAAGAAGAAGGACGAGTGTGGTAGATCATGAACCTGTATTTTGACTACTATTGGTTCCTCGTAAGAACGAGCGTTAATAACGATTGAACAAGCTTACATTCCTGAATATATCTGAAAGCTTGAGAGCTCTTCAAATTGCTTTTCGCGTCACGGACTGGCACAGACTCATAACGGACGATTGTCAATGACGAAGTCACGTACTTAAAGTTACAAGGACTCGGAGCTGCGGCAAACCAAATCCTTACATAATACAAATCGTTTATCGGGCGATTCGGCCTCGGTGGAACTTGCTTCGAACGAGCCCTTACTTCACCACACTCCCAGGCTTCTTGATGCGCTTTAGTTTCATTCGATTCTCCATTGAACCTAACCTCTTCTCAGCACATGAAAAGGACATCTTGGACGTTGGGCTGAGCACTAACTTGAATCCGATTCTTCAACTTTTCCTTCCTTCCGCGCTTCTCGCATACCTCAAGGTGACATGTCAGATCAGCAGAAGATGTCCCGGCCTTCTGAAGCTATGCACCATGAACAACTGTCCTAATGTCATGTGGAACTCGCGTCGGCAACTTGATTTTTCGCCTTATATTTCGTCCGGGAGCCTGGGCAGGCCACGCCCGCACTTTAGCTTCTCTGAGCGTTTACCTCCTGGTCCAACGTCATCGGGCTAGAAAAGCGACATGGGCGTCTTAGCGTGACTCGCGTGAGTGATGCCGTTGTCCTTCAGGCCTTCAAGTGCAGAACCATCACACCAAATCAGGGATTTCTGATGGGTCTATGCATATGCTGAGACGCTCTTCCACCTTCACGTCCTTTTGATCCTGTGGTTGTTACACGAGGATAGCCAGTGCGCAAGACAGTCTTGATGCACCACGTTAATCCCTAGGCTCTGCATTGGTCCCATGTCGCAGCCAAATGTCGGTCGTTTTACGATGAATCTCTCGAATATTTGGAACAGAAGCACGGTGAGCAGCCTGTGAGATCGAATATCCGGTACTCACGATGTTCCGGCTCCATCCAGATTTACCTCCAACTGCAGGACGCAAGTAGCATAGACTCCCGTTGCATGCTTTTCCAAAAGTAAAAGATCACTTCTTCCAGGTTCGAACTCTCGTTAATGGTGAAGAACATCATCCGCAGGCGGTACTCGTGTGGTACGTTTAATTATTACCGAACGCACGGGTGTCGTTGAAATTGGGTGCGTTGCGGTTTCGTTGTGATATTGTGTCAACAATTTACGTGACGTACAGATAGACAGGGACCGTGTCACCCACGTATAATACGTCTTCGCTTGTATCGCGACAGACTACAGTAATAGGTGGCCCCATTGTAAACATCCCTCCCGTATCCAACGCCAGATGCGGAATTCCAGCCTCTCGATGCGAATACGAACAAAGACAAAAAAAAACAAAGAACAGAGGTCACTTTAAAGTGTTCTTTCATGTTACTTTGAACTTTTGCTTCACTGCCACGACGACTGCCACCACGTTGACGTTCAAGCCCAGCTTTGACCTTCAATGCCACTCTTGATGATATATAAACGCGATTCCAAATGCCATCACGATACCAACCCTCCATACCTTCCTCTCTGTCTCATCCTCTTCGATGTTCCCAGCTACGTCTAGCAAGACTACGCCCAGCCAAGTCGGAAGGCCAATCCGTCCCATTCCTAATCGTGCTCAAAACATCTCCTTCTCCAATTCCAACACCAAGTCAGCAGACATCATTCGGTATGCCCTGAACAACAACATCCCTAGCGACGTTCACAAGAAAATCATGGGCGGAGTGAAGGCCTTGCATCCAGCCCAGCTCGACAATCTGCTCAATGCGCTTAAAAGTGTTCAGGTCATCAGTGACAGGGACGTCGTGGCGGCAGCGGACAACACCCGTCGACATTGCGTCCGCTGCCACAAAGGGTACTTCGAGCGCCACAATGGCATTGGTGCATGCGAAATTTTGCATCAAAAGCCCGAAGTGATCGAGACCGCTGGGCCTGGGGTAGGTTTTTTCGCGGAGGCAACAAATGTTCGCATCTGTACAAACGACCCCGCAATATTCCCCGGCGGCACTGGGAACAGGGACGCGTCGGGGGCGGTCGTAGTGACGATGAAGGTCGAGGTTGACTACAAATGCTGCGGGATGAGGACAAAGGTTGGAACACCTGTGCTTCCCTGCTTCGTGGGTAGGCATACCACCCGACCCGTGAACGTGGACTATGAGAAGAAAAACGTCCCCAAATGCGAGTATCTGGGGTGTTTCGGTCCTCGTATCGCTGCTACGCCCGTGGAACACGATGCACCCGCTGGTACGGACGTGACCCAAGCATAAATCAATTCTTCGAGCTGCTGGTGAGTACTCTGTAATTCTCACTTGACATGGAAACCAAACAACGGACAGCTCTCTCGCATGGTACTTTCCACAGCGGATCTGGCCTCATAGCGCTCCTGGAAGAAGCTGTAAAACCACGACTCAGCGATTGTTATACTATCTATGCATTGTATGTCAAAATATGAGGAATTCATGGTCCATCGATATTTCGGGGAAGCGCGTTGAGTAGTATAATCAACTTCGAATCTCCAAGGCATCCCATACCGCCGCGCGAGCCGACGTTTCCGTGTCTACTGACAAGGGTCACGGGCCTAGGGACGCCTAATCTGTAGAATTTGTTGACTTGTAAAGACGTCGGAAAGCGAGAAGTCCAGTACAGTCCCAAGTGCGTGCTATGTCTCTCTCCTGTCTTCTTTTCCCATAGTGCGACACAGCAAAACGAAGAAAACAAGACGAAGAACCACAACCAAAGACGGCTTGGGCAGCGCTTCGGTGTTAGTTGCTTCCCATCGCACTTGACGCTATAACACCATACTTATCGCGCTGGGAAGGAGCCTGTCGAGCTAGAGCTCAGCTGGAAATTCGAGTTGAAACTGCCCGCGGAGGCTCGGTCTCGAACTGCATATTAACCCACCCAATGCCTCGACGTCTCGGCGGCATCGTCTGACGGCACAATCACTCCACCGCATATCCCGACACTGACTCCCCGAATGGCGTCGACCTCGGACACGCTTACTACTTACCGACCTACCTATCTACCTGAAGCACACTTACAGCACGTTGCACGCAGCACGGAAGAGAACACCCCTCATCCCGCCGATATCCGTCAAGCAACAAGTAACAAAACATTTCACCGTTTGTTCTTTTTACATGATTTCAAGAGCAACAAAAAATGTAAAGTTTCCCGTGTCGGGTGAAAAATCACATGGTCGAAACCCCAAACATCGCAGGCGAACTTGGCGGTGGAAGGCAAAGGCGAAGACACGTGTGTCTCTTGACACTTCCTTCCATGACGTGCGTGGGTACAGAATGTATGCACAGGCGCATCAGATCAAATTCACCGGAACGTACGCTGCCTTCCTTCCCCCGCGCGGCAGTTGCGGCTCGTCTGCCAGTGCTTCCCTCACAGCGCCGTGCGCGCCCGGCTCGAACGCTGGTCTGCCTGCCTTTCTTACTCGTACTACGCATTTCATTTTGATCACAAGGACCGTACGGGGGTAGCGCCACCTCCTCGTGAGCACCTGCTCGCTGCGCCTAGCGTGGGACTCGGGACTCCGCACCTGGAGACGCCCGAGCTCACTCTTGTTTTCATTTTTTAATTATTGGCGACGCCGCACGACGCGCTCAACTCGGGCGCTCGCAGTGGGGCATGTCCCCCCCCCCTCAACCAATTTAGAACTCACCCTCTCCACGCCCTAGCTTTTTTGTGTTTTTTTGTTGTTGTTGTTTCCATCATCTCGCACCGCAGCGGGCGCAGCGAGGTACAATGAAACTTGGGACCTCCAATTGTCATTTATTATTACTTGGCAAAACCAGCACTAGCACTGTCACTGGCAACAGCACGTCAAGCCCTCCTTCAACGGCCAGATAACCAGTACCATCACGAGCGCCCGTTCCGGAGTAGTTTTCGGTCCATTTTTAAGTATCATCCTGAATACGCTGCAATTGGTCTCCTGACGATGGGCCGGTGGAACACACTCAGACACACGCACACACGCTGTATTACCCCGTCTATTTTTCCTTCTCCTTCCACCTCCCCTTGTCCTTGTCCTTCTACTTGTAGTTCTCCATCCCCATCCCAATCCTCAATCCCCATCCATTTCTCCTGTGCCCATGCGTCAGTCGCTCGCAATTCGCACCAACTCAGATGTCGCCGTTCGCGCGTCTGGCTCTGGTTCTTACCATGCGGCGATGTCAGATACAGTGGGTGGGTTTGCGACTCGGGATACTTGGGAGCAACTTGGGAGTGAAAGACGGCATAGCATGCATATGGTGGGCTGGGGCCTGGGCGTCATGAATTATTGGATATCAGGCCCGCGTGCGGTCCGACGCTGGACGATCGATATTCACAGGAAGCTCAACGTGGCTGCGGGTCCCAAAAAGGCACTGTTAGTCCGTGTGTGTATCGCAATCTGTCGCAGCAATGCAGCGGCAGCATAGTGCTATGTCAACGTATCTGCGACAATTGTCAATTATCTGATAGATCGGCTATCATCGACGCTTCATCGCCTCATGGCGCGTGGCGGCCATCATCATACCATATCATATCATAATCAGCATCACCGGCCATGATTAGCATCCCAAGGAGGCGTCCCTTCAGTTTGTTCCGGCTCGCGAGAATGAAAAAATGTTGATCAATTTCCCCCCATCTCATCAATCGCGGGGCTGATGTTCAATCAAGGATGGAAGTCGCCATCGTCGTCGTCATCGCCATCTTCGTCGACTTGTGCACTCGTTAGCGCTGTTGGGTCTCAGCGAGATGATGATGATGATGATGAGTTTAGTTTATACTACCAGGGCGGGGCCTAATAGTAGTAAAGGGAAATGAGGCTGAATCGTGGATACAGATCTAGGAGGCTCTGCGTGTAGGTAATATTATCGTTCGTGTGTGTAACGATTGGCGTGTGAGAATGTAGTGGGAGTGATAAGTAACTGAAAAAAACTGGGTGGTATGAGTGTGCGCATAGTGAAAGGAATAGTATGTATGTATATAATAGAAAATATTGTTGTCCCCGTGCGTTCCTGCGTAACGCGTGGACTCTTCCCACGGTTGATGCCTACATTCGCGATGCCAACCCTTGCCAACCCCATTCCTCCTCCACAATGCTCCAATTATCCATCATCCTGCCCAAGTATGTTTAGTGTATCTGAAGGCATCTGGCCTAAGGATCACAATCAGATGTTCCTCTCAGTGATGCACTTCGCTGAGTTGAACCCTCGATGAAGGTCAGATCGTGACCGGCCAAAAATCAGGGCGAAGATGAACTCTACCTCCTCGCTTTTTTTGTACCTTGGGCCCGCGGGCGGCCGCGAGGATCTATAGCCTTGTCTCGATCCAACCCCCCCCCCCCACCCCCTCCTCCCTCATCACAACAACACTACACGTTCATCACTGGTAGACAATGACACGACAATGGGACCTACGATTTGTGCCAGGAGAGGAAGTTGAACATTGTCCGACTCCGCTGCGCTAGGATCGCACTTTCCTCTTGAGGCGAGAATGTATACGTCCCAGATCTTATCTGACACGAACCCACGCGGCCGAGCTGATGGCTCTGCGCTATTCATGGCGTGATACATGTCCGTCTTTTTGGTGGGTTCGGCCGCATCCATATCACGGCGCTCGCGCACTGCGGTGAAACATCAAACACTAGCGGAGATACGAGGACGGCAGGAGCGTATTGTGCTCTAGGTACCGCGATCTTGAAAGGACGACGCCATTGCGCGCTGCAGTGATTGCATCTACGTCTGGGATGATGGGCGATGAATGAATGAATGAATGTAAAGGTCTATGTGATGGTCAGCACAACCTGCCTCGATCGTTGATGGCTTCGATCCAGCTCAATTTTCGTAACTTGGCTTCCGGGTCAATGTGCTCCCTCCCCCTCTCAGCCTCTGAAAAGAGATCAAATCTAATCATCAGATGCAGGTATGCCTACCATTGGCTTGGGTCTCGTTTGCCAGATGATTTACGAAGCTTAACAGGTCAATGAGAAGAATGTTTCATACAGTACTTTGGTGTCGCGTCGCGGGGTCGGCATATGGGCGTAGCGCGCTACATTTATGCACCACTGGGCAGACGTCCTTGTCTTCGAAATTTACCGTCTCGGCTGACATGGCATGGGCAGCAACCGAGCTCTCTTCGTGTAATAGGTTTCAGCATCGACTTCTACGCAGAACGCGGAGCAAATATTCGAGTCCGTTCATGTTTGACAATTCTACAGCCCTATGATTCGGCCGAAGCTTCCTCAAGTCAGAAGCTGACAAATCGCAAATTAGGTTGGCTCTTGATCAATGGGCTTTGATGTATTGCCCCGCTGCCTGCGTACTTGTTGGTGAGTTGCCCCGTGTTCTGATCGGCATTTCTTGACGACTGATCAGAGGTGACTGAAAGTCACCTACAACTAGTTCGCAGTCGATATATGGAAACACCCGCTAGAAACACTGGAAACAGGATTATGCTTCTACCGCCGCGAGGGGTTTGCTCTTGATCAATCTATCGTTTCCAGGGTATGCATCGCGATGTTCGCAATTCCAAAATGAAAGAGACGAGTGTAAGTGTCCGCTTGATAGTTCGTGCTTCGCGATCTACTGTTCGGTTGATCTTTGATTGAACAACACTGTCAACAGGTTTAATCCAATGTAGGCTATGAACGGATTCAGCATTCGCTAATCCTGTGAAAGCTAATATACTGTTCGAATATAGTTCGTAATTTCGCTTTTCTCATCCTAGACGCTTTCCGCGACACCTCCGCACAGCGCACCCGTAGCAACACCATGGGCGAAAAAATTTCCGTATGCTTTCTCAGTATTCGCACAATCCAACTTTACTCACTCCAGATATTCTAAGGCCCTCATGCATCCTCGCAACTGACGTTTATATTGGGACCCTGTGGGGGCTTTCACTTGATGGGGTGGGGTGGTAAATATAAGCATTGTTATCTCGGAGCCAACAAACTGGCTCTGGGTCTTTGTGCACTCATCGCTATTTCGGCAGTGTCGTTTAGGCTGGTCATCTCCTCTTAAAATTTGTGCAGGCCCAGATCGCTGTTCATGATGCTTGCCCGGTGCATTGGCTTTGGGCTAGGACTTGGTTTGGCTGATGAACCATTCCCGACAGGAAAGGATGTCTGTCCATTCTAAAATTTCGCGCGACTCGGACATGTCAATTCTGCCAGTAGCCACCGCGACCCGTCAGCTTCTGCGCGATATAGGGCCTCCACAATCGCTTTATTTGGGCACTCAGCAATATCTTTCTAGAGATATTGGATTTTTGAAATTTACTGGGACCGAAACGCTGAGTCTCTTGTAACATACCGTCTCTCTGAAACGCCCTGTCACGGAAATGGCTCAGAAAATTATTGATATTCTTCCCTTGGATACATGTTACTTGTTCGCTTTTTCAGGGAACGGCGCCTGGATCGTCTGCTGCTATCAAATCGTGTTTGAATGACATGATATTGACAATCTTGCGACATTTGCTTTCTTTCGGAAAGCAAAGAAGACGCAGCCCCCGCGTCACGAGGCTGCACGGCGCCTCTGAAAAATTTTAGGAATCCTTGTTCTCTTCTCAAAATGCTCATGCGCGCTTATAATCATCGGCGGTTCAACTCCTCCTACTCCTCTACCCCTTCCCAGCAATCCCCTGGCTGTCGTACTTAAGTCGGTCACCAGATCGCCGCAAGATGGGAAAAGTGAATGGCTCAACCAGCCCTCCTCCTCTCTCCGGTGACTCAAAATTCACACACAGATTTCCCACTCGTCGCTTCAATCCTCTAAAATCATGACCCAGCTTCTTCCGCCCACAAATGGCTACTTCTCAAAGAAGGCCACTGTAAACTCCGGCCCTCTCGGTTCACTTGTCTGTCCACCCTCAGTCGTCAGTGTCTTTCCCGAATGTGGGGGACCCAGTCTGATCACGCACTTCACAGGATGATTGATCGCTCTCTAGGTGGCATGGAAGTCGACGATCCAGCTGCCTCCTTGTTTCGGGCTGACATACAGCCAGTTCTTGATGAAGTTTCAACTTGGTAGATGCACTTGTCTTGGCGCCTGTGCAGAGCTCTGACGGTTCATAAATACTTTCTTGAAGCAAGTTTATCAAGGAAAGAACACATATTTGGCGATTCTTTGGCATTTGTCAATGGATTGATGTATTCAAGGCTGTTAGAGGACGTCCGGATGGGCGAAGGCGAGCGACGAGCTACAAGCCGGCGCGAGCCAAGAGGGTCCTGAATGCAGTCAAGTGAGCAATCAACAGTGCGAAACGTGAGGAGGGCGACGAGAGAGCAAGCTAAGAGTCGATCAATGTATAAACCCGAAGATACTGTTATTGTTCAGGTTGGAGATATTCTATCTCCAACCCAGGCTTATATACTACATCGCCGAGCCGGTGACTAAGGCGGTATGTAAAGGCGCTGACTACTGATGAGTAACAATTGTCCAGCTGACTGATAGGAATCTAAGTAGTGGTGTCGGTGTGGGAGTAATGGCTACGAAAGGGGCGTAAGAACAGTATGGCGGTCAGCAAGTATGTCTAAGGCGGGGGCCATGGGGGCCGATGACAGAGAACGAGAGACTAAGCGATAATAGGAGTGGGCGCACGGTGCAGCCCCTTACATCACCCCCCCTCTAGCGGTCGTCTACCACGACGAACTCAATTTCTTCATTTTTTGGGCCACGGTGTCCCCCGTCGGGCCGTCTGGCGTGGAGCGATTGGGCTGGGGACGGGACTGCCAGTCGTGGCACGGCTAACGTCCATCGGCGTTGCTGGGATACTGACTGACATAGGGGAGGGGGCCGCGGATTGAGCGAGCGGAGAGGGCGCACGCGTAGGGTGGGGTTGGGTGTCCATTGCGGTCCGAGGCGTGGGTGCCGCGCTGGGAGGACGCAAGAGAGCGTCATGGGTAGGGGAGCTGGTGCCGGCGGGGGCGGCCGCGCTGCTATACGACGGCCTCAGCGTAGAGGTGATAGGAGCTGCCGGCTCCCGGTAAACGGTCTTAAGGGCGGGGGGTAAAGGTGCCCAACGAATCGGGTCAGGGGGGGGCTCCCGACGAGGAGGGGCCGGTGCTGCAGGGGCGGCCGGCGCAGATTTGGCCTTCTTCTGCTTCTTTGGTGTGCGCACGCGTTGACGAGCAATGCGCTTCCCCAATACAATGAGAGCATCACCGATCTGCCGATCAGTGCCCTTGATAGAGACTAAGCGCTGCCGTTCCTCGTCTGGCCCCATGGTGAAGGCCGAGACGCGAGCGCCGGAAAGGTCGTGGATTTGTTTAAGTCCTCTTCCTCGAGAGCCGACGATGTGCGGCATAAGGGAGTCTGGGAACTCCAAGCCGATCAGATATCGGTCAGCTTTTCCTTCCATAGAGTTAATGAATTCCCCAGAGAGGTGGAAGGACGAGGGGTGGCCAGTGTTGGCGTTAGAGCGGCCGCTCTTGCGGCGAGGCAGAGGAGCGGGGGGAGGGGGTTTGTTAGACGATGGAGGGGCTTTAGAGACCGCCGCCGTAGTGGTAGTGGCAGCGATGACGGTGCCCGCTTCAAGGGCCGATAGGCGCGCTTCCATGGCCGAGAGTGCCAGTCGCGTCTGGCGTACAACGCGAGCCATGTTTTCCAGTTCTTCAGCAGGGTAGATCCCTTCGAGAAAGACCTGGGAGGCATGAGGGGTAGGGGTAGACATCGTCAGAGTTACGAGAGGGTTGGGGTGTGTGAAGACACGGAGGGGTTAGGTGTTGGTGCGACGAGCAAGAGGGGCGGGCCGCGTAGGAACCTGAACAACCTGTTAGAGGACGTCCGGATGGGCGAAGGCGAGCGACGAGCTACAAGCCGGCGCGAGCCAAGAGGGTCCTGAATGCAGTCAAGTGAGCAATCAACAGTGCGAAACGTGAGGAGGGCGACGAGAGAGCAAGCTAAGAGTCGATCAATGTATAAACCCGAAGATACTGTTATTGTTCAGGTTGGAGATATTCTATCTCCAACCCAGGCTTATATACTACATCGCCGAGCCGGTGACTAAGGCGGTATGTAAAGGCGCTGACTACTGATGAGTAACAATTGTCCAGCTGACTGATAGGAATCTAAGTAGTGGTGTCGGTGTGGGAGTAATGGCTACGAAAGGGGCGTAAGAACAGTATGGCGGTCAGCAAGTATGTCTAAGGCGGGGGCCATGGGGGCCGATGACAGAGAACGAGAGACTAAGCGATAATAGGAGTGGGCGCACGGTGCAGCCCCTTACAAAGGCTCGGTGCAGTCGGCTGCTGGAATTCCGAGCATCTAGAATTTTCCTGCGTAGGAAAAAACCGTGTCGTCAGCGATGCATGGGGCATATAGTCTCACGAAGAACAAAAATGGATGAAGGCTCGAACTTGCTGTCATGCATGCACCGCATGGCGCAAGGAACATGTACCTGAAAGGCTGACACTTTTCCATGGCCTCTCGAAGAGAAGAGGTGAACTTTATCTCTCGGCTTAGCCATCGGTGAATAGCCTCTCGCCGCCAGACAAGCTAATCATGAATATGTTGTAATCGAGAGTATACCCTTCTCAAAGCGTCGGAGAAGGCGCTGCGTCATCCGAGGATATCAGTGTAGAAAACACAGTGATGCGTCGTAATCCTAGCATGCTTTACATTGAGGAGGGCTCAGACTAGTCCCTGCTATATTCCCTCGCTGACAGTAGAATGAAAATCTCCAGGCAGAATTTCGCGCTAATTCCAACGGTGAATTCTTCCAAGTTGGGTGCGCGCCGCAAGGTCAAGAGTAGCCAATGTTCGATGTCTTGCGGCAGTCGCGAAGTGAGTAAACATTAGCCCTAGTGATCCTGACCGAGTGGTACCCGCAGGCTATTGGAGCCCATTCGGTATCTGATGGAAAGCCGTGCTTGTAGGTAGCGTATGAATCATCCCCGAACATTTTTTTCATCAGTATCCACTGCAGATTCTCGAGCGTTGCATCCGATAAATACATTATCCTTTCCGTGGCCTTCAGAAGATGTTTGGTCGAGACGATACTCGTTAGGCTCGTGAGATGTGAGAGACATAATTTTCGAATGGGATTTTTCATGTCTGACTTTCCGCCATAGAAGCGACAAGTCTAGTGCCCAATAGTTTATCGAAGCAGACATGGCCGTGGTGGTTATCTTCTGCCAAAGTACTTAGCAGGAAAGAGATGACACAATGGTCGGCACCATCACGACGTTGCTGGCAATTGGCCGGATCCGTTGAATACCGACCAGGAGAACCGAGTCATCTTCGTCCACCATAAAGAGCCAATCGATCCATGGGGATTAACGCTCGGCCGCCATGCTCACTGGAGACGAATACGATGTCAATTTCTGCTTTCCAGTGAAAGACTTGGAGAGCGAGCGAGTCAAACTCACTCCTTTCATTGTTGAGTACTGCAGGAGTCGATACCGAATTTTTTGTGCTGATATTTTACCGGAAGCCATCCACTCATCTGCATGAATTCTTCGCGATTCCGAGCCCGTCCTATGAATACTTCCCATGGGGCCCATTCCTGACCGCCGACGAGTTTGATTCCTCCCTCATCGAAGGTCGCATTCATCCTAATCGCGCGTGTGTTCTCTTTGCCGTGTATGACAAGACGAAAGCCGCAGAGACAGGGAACCCAGGCGGCGCTCTGGCAGGCGTGATCGGCTTCTGTGACGCGTCAGCAGCCAATCTTCACGCAGAGGTCGCTTTCGTCATGATATCCCCTCAATTTCAACGGACCCACGTCACATCGAACGCGATTGGACTATCGCTGCACTATGCCCTAGATCTCCCTTCGGAAGGCGGGCTGGGGCTGCGCCGAGTGGTGTGGAAGGCCAGCCCTTTGAACGCAGCGAGTGTCAAAGCCGCAGAGCGGATGGGATTTACGAAGGAGGGAGTTTTGCGATGGAATTGGGTGTTGCCTGAGGGGAAATCAATGGGAGGGAATGTAAGGGAAAGGAGGACCGGCGATCCTAAGGAGAACGCCTTGGGGCGGGATACTGTGGTTTTGAGTCTGTGTTGGGATGATTGGGAGGTATATGGCAGAGATCGCGTGGCTGCGGCGATGGCAAGAACTGCTTGATAGGTGACAGTTTCCTTTCTCTTCGATCCGAGCTGCAATGAACTTAAATTTATGAATCCATAGGGAAAGGGTGCGAAGTTCAGTGGCTAATGAAATGTATTGAGAAGACTCCACATTCGATTGAGGAAAATTCAAGAACAAGATCGACGGGCAAACAACTGACACTCAAACGGCCCGACACCTTGTTTCTCACCTTCCTTCGCGTTTTCATGTCTGTCGCATTCGAAGCCTACTTACTGTGTTTACATTCGCGCCATTCGTCGTTCAAATACCACCAAGGAGGTCAATCACCGTTGAAGTCACCTTGCGCATAATTGTGGCCCCTCGAACCAATGGCCCGGGAATACTGATACTCAAGCCTTGCACGATCTGGAGGCTGCTTTGATCGCATTGACGTGGACGCTAATTGCTTTGGCCTCCTCCAGTACTCAGTGAAACATAACGCCCGCGCCATCAGTCAACGGGTCAAAGCGACAGTTCGCTCATGGTATTGCTTTGAAGTCCTCTCATCTGGATTGCGGGGTCCCCCCAAAGCTCAAAAACCATTTGCATGTACGCCTCATCTGCTGGCCAAAGCGAAGATTGTTGAGGGCCAAGCGGCCAGCCTCAATACCAGGACGCACTGCTTTGACGCTTTACCAAAGCCACAATGTAGGGCCACCTCGCTTTGCTTACTTTCCTGGGATATAAGAAGCACGATTGTAGACCGAGGGACTGACAACATTCGAAGTTCATAAACCCTGAACTGCCTCATCTCCCATCGCCTTGAACGCGCTCTCATACCTACCCCCTAGTTCTTTCACAATGCCCAGTGCACATCCATACAAGACTCCACGCACGGAGAAGATCCCTCGACCTCCAAATTCCTTCATCCTATATCGCTCTGCGATGGCGTCCCGGCTGCCTTCCCCACCTCCCGGAACTACGAGATCCCAAGGGGACGTCTCGCGACTCGTGGCCCTGATGTGGCATAACGAGACTCCAGAGGTCAAGGCCGAGTACAGACAGCGCGCCTCTATCAGGAAGCTGGAGCACGAAGCCATGTACCCAGATTACTCATACAGGCCCAGGAGCAGGGAAGAGATGGAAATGGACTCGCGAGATATGAGACGGCAGAGGAAGGCGACGTGCGTACGGGGCGGACCCACAGAACCCGATCTCACTGCTCGCCCTTTTCTCTCTGCACCTCGATCTCAAAGTCACAACACAAGTTCGCAGCCGCCTCCATATGTCGGTATTGTTCCATCTTCAGTGTTCTCGGATTTACTGACGAAGACAATCGATACAGTATCAAGTTCTACTCGACCAAGCCGCCCAAGACTTGGTATGGAAGGAGCAGAACGACGACTTGGCTCAGGCTCTCGAAGGTGTATCCGTAAACGCGGATGGGAGCTTCAACTTCGATCACGCGCAATCATCCTTCAACCACGGGCTCGATACGTCGCTTGGCCAGCCATGGGACTCGTACGCTATGGACAGCCAGTTTGACATCTCTCTCGGGGCAGAAAGTTCGAGCGCAGCGGAAGATCGCCTCTTCGACCAATACAACAACTACTACCCCGAATTCGATTATCCCTCCTTCACGAATTCATTGTAGGCTTTCACCCCTCTTTATTTAATACCAAGTCTCAAACACCGACACCCTTACGACACGACATGACCTCACGTATGATCTATCTTTTCTCTTGCTACTTTCTAGTAGTGTAGCAAACTTGGGCAGTCTCGAATAGACCGTCTGAATGGCTCATAAATCAGCTGTATTTATATTCTATTCTATGTACACGTTGAGGAATCTTTCTCACTCTGTCCACTGATATGGTGCACTGAAATGCTCGCCAGCTATTTCTGAGTCTACTTTGACGCTGCGCGTTCCTGATTTCCCTACATCGTTTTCGAACAGATGCCACATCGAAGTCGTATTCGATGTGAATGACATGTTACGTCTACATTACATGTTGAACGATCGTGATCGTTCAAGACGTCAACCCGTCAGAAGTGCAGGGAGCCTAGTACGCTGTCGCGAGCAATGTACTGGAATCGGAGCCTCGGCCCTCAGGAATCCATCGCTCACGCGCGTCACTCACGCGCGCAGACTCGTGGCGCGCGGCGCTTTTCTCGCCACAAGTATGCACGGTATCTTTTCCTTGCATACTCACACTATCCCAATTACTCACTGCTCTCCTCGAGAGCTCTCTCTTTTGTTCATCTATTTGTAGTTTAGCTCGTCGTCTCACTACGTACAAATATGACCCGAATCTTGTATTCACCTCAGCTGTTGCTCCCGCTCTCGCGCGCCAACACTGAGGTGAGATATTTCTATTACGCACTCTATACTTACGCTAACCGAATACCTAGACTTATTATCTAGGTGAATACATGTAGCTGTTGCTCCCGCTCTCGCGCGCCAACACTGAGGTGAGATATTTCTATTACGCACTCTATACTTACGCTAACCGAATACCTAGACTTATTATCTAGGTGAATACATGTAGCTTTGCTCCCCCTCTCGCGCGCCAACACTGAGACTTATTATCTAGTGTTCTCGGACTGTACTAAATTTAATAACGGCATCCCTCTTTGGCTACCGTACGAGCTCTGGTCAGTCCAAAAACATGCTCAAACACAACTTCCTAACAGTTGCCACCGATATCTGGTCCTCAGCCCTCCTCGCACACATCCTCGGCCACGGCTTTCGAATTGGCCGCGCTGTTGAACTTCTCCTAATATATATACTCTTTCGTACCACAAGCGTAGGTCTTATGAAAATAAGTAATAGTATGAAAGAGCTGGCTGCTCTGGTTGAGAAGGGAAGCGGAGGCTTTGAGTCAAAAAAATCGACTTGGTATGCTTGGGAGACCCCCTGCTTATATTGTGAATTTTCGAAAACATGCTTTATGGGCAAAGCTTATGGAAATCGGAGTGGAACAATCGAAAACATGTTCTACAGAAAACATAGTAGGAATGGCAGAAACCGATGGAAGATGATCATTCTAGGATCGCCATTCATCATAGTCGGAACTCTCGCCATTGGACTTGCGAAAACGGCCTTTAACTAAAGTAGGTGGAATGGAATGATACAGTTAATGAATGAGTCCCCCTCACCCGAAATTTACACGATCAGCTTGAAGGGGCTCTCGTTCGCCCAAGCAGTTTCGCAGTGTTCGCAGTTCGGAACACATCTGACTTGGGGCTGGAGCGGCTTGCGTGCCCAGTTCGCTGACCTTATTTACATGTAAGCAACCGAGAGAGTGAAGCGGTCATGTATCGTACCTTGCTTTCCTTGCAGATATGCCTCTTACTCTCAGAAAAATCGATGAGACAGAACCCGCCTCCACGAGCACGCGCGATATTCCGGGGTTCGAGGTCTCCGTGTACTATTCCAATACAATGAAGTTCCTGCACCAACTTATATACTTGGGATCTGCAGGAAATCGTGTTTCGTCAATCAGAGCAATTACTTCAGCGTGGTTGCTACCGCTTACCGCTCCGGAGCGCTGAGCTCTCCCCATTGATTCAGAGTGCCTTCGCATAAATCAAGTATGAGAACATCCACACGACTGCCCTTAAACGCTCCATAGCAGCGCGGAGCGATGCGATCGCGTAATTGACCAGAGTGATACGCCCTGTCCAGGGTAAGGTAAACGTTAAACTCGTTACGAAGTCGTTGTCTGCTGCCTGCATCAGATGGGCGTAACACCTCAACGACCTTGACGGCGAACAAGTCGTCACAACTATCAAAACGACATTCCCAGACATTGCCAGTCGAACCCGATGCTACGAAGCGGGTGAGCCATAGGCGCTGTTTGCTGCTCTTAGCGCACTGAGGGAGAGCGAGCGTGTTGCTCGACATGCTATAGAGATGCACCCAGACTTGGAAATATTCGGGCGAATCCGGAGAAGACGAAGTAACCTAAGGGTAGATAAGCAAGTCAAGCGATAAATATCGGCCATGGAACGGACGAACAATGAGCCCAGACTCGGTATTTTCATGCTCATCATGTGCAGGGCTACGGGTGGCTGGGCGGCTGGTGGTGGCCCTTCCGCCTGAACTTCCCTGATACGCTCCCGAATCATCGTTGATATCATTTTCAGGTAAGGGACCGTCGTCTTCTTCTTCCTCGATAATATCAAGTTCCATATCTGAATTGAACGCGCTACGCTCGCCAGGAACATCCTTGACAACGGATAAAACGGCACCAAGGAATGCTCGAAAAGGCTCCGATGAGTCTTTGATAGTGATTTCTGGCGAGTACGCAAGATAAGGATGGTTGTCATCCTTCACAAGCCGGCACACGATCCAATAATTGTGGCAGGAAAGAAACAACCATTCCAACTTTCTCAAGCCCAGGTACAATGCGGCCTGCACATATCGCTTTAGAACAGATGTTGTAACGGACAGGAAATAGCGCACTCACCTTAGAAAGAATTCTCGGTACCAAAGATTGACCGCAAACCCATTCCAACTTGATGCCACGCGGCGGGAGCAACTCACCAACTTTCTTCATGACAGATGGTGATTTTGCCTCTAAGAGTGCCTCCGATTCATCGTTCACTACGGCAATGTAGTCGACCTTGGAACTGCCTCCTTCGACCGACTGTTCTTTAGCAGTTTTGAAGCGATACGGACCACACCGTCCCAAACACTTGCGCGTGGCTTCGAAGAACCCCTTGTCTAACAACGACCGACTCTGTGCCAACGTCAGTCCGAATGAAGATCTAGAGTTCGTTTAAATAATCGCCTGAGCTTCACTTGGATTCGTGTCCCACTCTTCATCTTCTGTTCCAAGCTCATCAACTTGTAATTGAGGCGAAAAACTGGCTAGGAGATAATCTTCGACACCAGCTGCTAAAGGGGTGTCCCCAAGGATGTACTCGAGTGCCTGGCAGAGCTTCTTAACAAGAGCATCGTCTCGCACGGCATGTCCAGCCTTCCACTCTCTCTCGAGCAATGCAACTTCAAATTGAGATACATCGGTAGTACCCGCGGTCCGATCTTCGTTAGGATGAGGAAATGGAAACATTGCGCGTGCCACGAGAAAATCGTGCAGTTTCATGGTGGTGAGAACTGGAGAGAGCGATTGTAGCTAATACGAACAAACAATGAAGTTCTCAAATAGTGCTGCCGTCGGTTTGAGTTCACACCGGATTGACAACGTTCTGGATTTGCAAGTGTTTGCATCCCGTTGCAACGGATCGGTGCGGTGTCACACCATCCGGAACGTTGTGGATTCGGGTTGCCAGCGTAAAACTTTCCCAGCTGCCACCGACATCCATCCGCTCTTCTCGACAAAGTCGCCACCATGGCTTGCTTCCTGCCGCCTCCTTGAATAGCTAGCAACTCCCGTTCATATACTTTGGTCACCATGTCCTTATACATCCTCCTCTCTTGCAAGTCTGTCACCTACACAACAAGTGTAGCCGTTTCTTGATTCTATGCTTCTGTACCACTCTGCGCAATAAATTATGTCTCATTATTCGGCACGACGGAGCTCTCAGGTGTCAGCTAATGGTGTCGATGGAAAGTCTCTAGTCCTATATATTGTAACAGTTGAGTTCCTTTTTCTATCCAGGTTGAATCTCGAAATGAATCCTTGCGTCTGCGCCCACCCAGCCTACTGTCACTGTGGTCCCACATCACGATTTATGCTGCTTTATCCACCACCTCAGCTCCCTTGCAGAGTCACTACCGCCCCCATACTGGTCCCAACCCCGGCCTGATTCCTTCAACTACGACAACTGACTCAAATCGGCATCCCTACAGCGCACTGCCTCTCGAAAGCCTCTCCATCTTATCCACATCTCAGCTCCCATCACCCAGCCCATCCTTTGGCAGCCATTCGCAACCTGTACCGTTCCCAGTGGCATTGAGCAACGTCACTTCGTCAACGGTCAACTCAGCTTCTCCACTCATCCAAGCAAACCCTCGTAAATGCAAGAACACTGTTCTCGGTACCGCTTCCTCTGCTGTTCACGTATCCAAAAAGCGCGTAGTCTCTCGTCCCTCGAGCAATGCATCAACACCTCCAGTCCCGAACACCACCACAGAGGCTGTTTGTGGAGTTGGACCTACAGCTGCTCCCTCTGTGTCTTCGGCTGTGCTAAACCCAACCATTGCACCAACACCTTCAGTACAGCTCAATGGGCACCAGTATGCTAAGAAGCTTTCTCGTCAACATACAGATAAGAAATCTGCAACGGATGTCTGGTTTTTTCTTGAACCTCTCACTTCGGATGATGACCCTGGTACAATGCCGACAGCTCCTAACGTCCCATATTTTCTCGCCATGAAGCCTCTCTTGATGAAGAAGCCGGATGCAACAAAGTACCCTCGGTTGAAATGTAGGCTGTGTCCGTGAGTTGTATCTTGCCTTCGAACAGCCTGGCAACATAACTGACCCCTCGCTTAGACAGCAGAAAACTTGGTCGAACTGTTCAGGCGTCACCGGGACAGTCCGTACTCATCTTAAAGATGACCCGCACCATCGCCCGATATACGACTTCATCACAAAACAACTGAACTTGAAGCACGCGGATGCAGATGAATTCAAAGATCAATCACATGCGGAACCTTTCACAATCGAGAGGTGGCTTGATCGCCTTGTGCGGTGGGTAGTCGTTGATGACCAGGTTCGTTTATTTAACTGTTCTTGTCATGGACTATCCACAAGATGTATATTATTAAGTCGGTCAATGTGATCGACAATGCAGAATTTCGAGACTTCGTCCTCTACGGTCGAGAAGACGTGTCGGACTTGGATCTTCCTCATCGCACAGCACTGACGCAACTCATTGCGGCTGCTTACGCTAAGCACCATCAAGACCTCAAGGATGGTTTCAAAGTAGGTTATATACAATTTCTGATCTCTACGGATATTATTGAGTATTTTGTGTAGAATGCGATCGGACGACACTCGCAAACAGCTGATATATGGACTGATGGTAATCTCACTGCGTTTATGGCTATCACCGACCACTATATCACTCGCAATGCAAACGGACACCTTGTCCTCAAGTCTTGCCTCCTCGCTTTTCGCGTCATCGAGGGTGCACACGATGGTGAGCACCTTGGTGATATTATATATGGTATTCTCAAGGAGGCGGGCTTACTTCAATATGTAAGCTTTCTTTCGCATCAAGTTTAAATTTAGTCTTCATCACATATACTGAGGAACATCCATCAGCAAAATGACATGCACTTTTTTGATGACTTTGATGGCTTGGGAAAGACTATAAGACAGATAAGCTGGTAAAGACGCGAAGTCGGTGTGTCTTTTCAAATCCTAGTTGGGTTTCTTGGCAAAGACAAATTCTACTTGGTTCATGTCTTTCAAAAGGCCACACAACTTTGTCAAGTTGAAACATGCTTTCAATAGTACAAATAGTTTTACAGAAGCTCGAGGGCTTGGAGGCGCAATCACGACTAATGAAGCAACAAAAGCTGATATAATGTGTCGAATGCCAGAGTCCTACAGTCAATCATACCGTTGTACAATACCATCAGTTGTCCGATTCGGCGCCCTCAACTATAGCCTGAATATCTTCCGATCGCACCTGCAACTCCCCCTCCCTGCGTCAGCCCTGGCACCGGCACCGTACTCCCTCATTGAGTATAAATCGGACTTGTGCTGGCCCGCCGAGCTGCGAAACGTACCCGCACCTTCAGAAGCCATAAGCATGAATGGCCGCACCACGAGCGCTTCCTGCGCTGCAAACACCATCAGTAAGCACCTTGTGAGATCAAAAGTCAAGGTCAAAGTGACGTACAGAGTTCAGCGGCCGCTGCAGGCTCGTATTCTTCCAGGCGCAAGGACGAGGACCGGGACCAGCGCCGGAAGAGGCGCTTCCGGCACCCCACGAGGGGTATGGTGAGCAGGATGAGGATGGCGACGCTGCCAATGGTGCCGCCCACGATGGGTCCGATGGCGTTGTGTGCTGGATTGGGGGTGTCGGTGTCGCTTTGACCGCTGGCCTTGCCTAGAGGGAGTCTGGTCGTGCCCACGGGCTGTCGATGATGATGATGATATGTCTGTGTTTGCTCTGTTGTTGCCGTGGTGCTGCCCGGTTGCATGTTTGGGGGGGGGAGGGGGTTGCTAGTGGGTGCGCTGGAAGATTGAGAGGGCGACGTTGATAATTGAGGAGATGGTTGAGGCGTAGCCGAGGCCGGGAGTGTAGATGTGGTGCTTGTGGATACGGGCAGTTTTGGAGGAGCAGCGGCGGTGGGTGCAGCAACTTCAGAGTTCCAGGGCAGCTCACCGTACTGCCCGAGGATGACTGCCGCACCCCAGCTTGAATCATTGAGCGCGGGCTGCTCGAAATTTGCGGGGATCACTTTACTTGCGCGCCACTTGCGATCCGACCAGAGCATGACCGTCGACCCATCCGAGTGGGTAATCTAAAGTAGGCCAGCAGGGCTGCGTGCAGGGTTTAACGGCAGGTGGGGAGCTCAACTTGAAGAACTGACTCAAGGCTGCCAAGGCCACGACTACGCTTGCTTTCGATTTGCAGGTGGCGGCTGGAAAAGCAATAGCAGCGATGGATGCGGAGTCGGAGGAATGGAGTGAGAAGAGCCGCAGGAGTTCGGAGTGGTTCAAGGCATTGTCTGTTGAATACTGGATATGGCACTTGATATCTGCGACGCGGTCAGTGAAAATGAAGCATTGAAAATAAAACTATGCACAGGAAAGAGGGGAATCCATGATCTCAAGTCATTCATCCAGGTGCTTCGAATGTGTTCAAATATACAGGTCCAAGTCATAGAAACCGAGCAAGAGATTGCTGAGAAGGGAGGAGGAGACTCAGGCAGGAGCCAGAGGGGGAATCGGCAGACCTCGGAAGCGATGAGCGAGGGTTTGGTTCAGAAGTGGTCACCAAACAATGCCAATCCCTTGCTGCTGCCAAGTCATCCGAGTCCCAGCCTACCCTTCGGCGTGCTGTTTGCCAGAACTCGCTGCCACATCGGCCCAGCTGGATCTTGGGTGGTGAGTCAAAATATGTTGCAATTGTGAAGGGCGGAGCGCTGCGAGGTGCAGACCTAGGCCGGCAAAAGTCTTTGACAACTTGACCCACGCGGCAATTTAGAGCTCAAACCAATGCCAATGCCATTCGAGTGTAGGGCTGTTTATATAAGTACAAGCTGCAGTAGCTTGCGCACACCCTGGTGCTTAGAGTAGTAGAAAATAAATTTGATCACACCCCCAAAGTCTTTTGGAGCTAGAAGTAAGTGTAAGAACATGAAGTCAGATAAGCCAAAGCCCAAGACCTGTTGAAAAGCCAGAGCTTGGAAAGTCATAGTTGAAGACATGAAAACAGCCAAAGTCAAAGACAAAGCTACCCCCGAAAGCCAAAGTGACGAAATCCGAAAGCCCAAGACGGTGTCATTTTGCTGATGTCCGCAGCTTGGCCAATTTACGCTCGACAATGCCGGGAACAACAACACCACCCTCCGTCGACTGGTGGAGCTCCTCAAACGTGACGGCATTGAGTACAGTGAGGACGGTAACCGTGTTCGGTAAGTTCTCAGATGTGGTCATATATATCAATTGATACCTTGACTACAGGTGTTTCCCTCATGTCATCAACATCGCGACACAAACGATAATCAAGGAACTTAAGGAGAACCCGACGCAGCCTATCCAGACTGACCTCGTCAGCCTGAGTGATTCAGTCCCAAACACCGAGCTGCTCGGACACGACTCTCCTCAGCAGTACGTTGCGGCGCTCGTAGCTGATCCTGTCGGCAAGACTCGCAGCTTGGTTGCTGCATGCCGTAAATCTGGCCAGCGCCGGTCTGATCTCTCAACAGTTATCAAAAATGGTAATAACGATGGTTCATGGACACTACGCATCCTTCAACTACTTCGGGACTGCGAGACACGGTGGTCCTCAACTCATTTAATGACTGGTCGGGCGTTAGACCTATATCCAGTAAGTCGCTGTTGCTATATCTTCGTGAAATGCTGTAGCTTATCTCCCTTTTAGGCCATTGAGCGCTTTCTTCAACTTCCGAAACAAATTGATCTCGTTCACCTTCTCTTTACAGAGACCGAATTCCAAGTCCTCCATGACATCCAAACCATTCTCAGCATCCCGCATGCGGCGCAAGAGCTTTTATCTGCCGAGAAAACACCGACCTTGTCGATGGCACTACCAGCCTACGAAATGATCATTACGGCGTGGCTCAACCTTCAGAAGAAGATCCCGATTCTTGCCCACTACATTGGAGTGGGAATTCACAAGCTGCAAGAGTATGTTTCCCTTGGACGGAAAAGCCGCATCTATGCTCTCGCTATGTGTAAATGCATCTCCAATTTTTATTTATCAGCTCTATTTACCTTGCCCTACCAGTAATCAACCCCGAGGTCAAACTTGATTGGATTACAACTCACTGGTCTTCTGCCGATGCCGCTAATGCAAAGGAGTGGATAATTGAAACAGTAAGCTATCTCGACGTCTGTCTTTTCCTGACTGAACCTTGATCAAGATGACCTCGTTTGCCACGTCACGTCGTCACGCCACTCGTACAGTGCTTCCAATCCAGCGCTCCTCGACAGCCCCCGCAAGTCTTTTCTTCAAGAGGGCCGATGCTGCTGAGAGACAGGTCCATGGCCTGGCGAAGCTCAACAGCCTTGGCACAGCACATCGTTGAATGGCTTCTCTTCCGAGCATGGTTTCTCGACCTCCAACAAGTGCTGACCGGCAATCCTCACCTCACCCATCCAGGCCTCCGGTGTTGACTGTACCTTCCCCTACCCCGCTCACTCCCGCACAACAGGCCGAGCAAGAACGACAGGGTTTACAGCATGATCGGGTGGTTGCAGAGAAGGAATTTCTGACTTACATCTCTCGTGGTCTCGAAACGGGCCAGACACTTCTTCGCTACTGGGATGTATGTACTTGAATTATGTGCTTCCCTTCACCATCTTACTAACATTATATTCACAGGTTAACGAGATGGATCTGCCCCTTATGTTTTCGGTTGCAATGGACGTGCTCCCTGTTCAGGCATCAGCAGTCCCATGTGAGCGGGTGTTCTCTTTGAGCAAGGAAACCACCACTCTGCGTCGTTCCTGCCTATCTCCAGGGCTGATGGAGATGCTACAAGTCTTGAAGTATGCATACAAGCAAGATAGATTGGATTTTACGGAGGACTGGGTGGCGAAGGAGGAGGACTACACTATTGGTGGGGAGGTAACTGAGAGTGCTGTTCGAGAGCTAATGTTGAGTGGTAAGGTTGACGAGCTCTATGAGTTGTTGACGGCGGGTGCTTTGCCAGTTAATTTTAGTAGTTTTACAAGCTGGGACGATGACTGGTCTCCAGAGCTGCCTTGAATCAAGGGGCCTGCAGCGGGGAATTCCGAGACGTCATCCTCCCCCCTCGTCCACCCAGACCCTTTTTTTCGGGGTCCTCCTCCTAAAGGAGAAGTATCTATATGAGGAAGCTCGCATCATTTTCCAATCTTTCGTCGCGACTCGCGAGTCGTCGTCCATCAAGAACACAAATATCTAGCTTCTCAACACTTTCAACGGAGGACATTGTTTTGCTGCTACTGCTCATAACAGATATATTGATGCCGCCCTCTTTCTCGGGAATTGCCTGATGTCATCTTCAAAAACTGTTCTTTCCAACTTTTCTTCTGCTTTGAAAATCTGCCTCGGCACTGTCCTCCTGCGCAAACGTCAAAGAGCCCGTCGCTACTCGGGATCTCGTATTTAAGATGATAAGCCGTGGTATTCTCCTCCATCAGTTTCTCTTCTTCACGACTAATGTGTGTTGACATCAATCACCACTTTCTCTGAGCTGATAAAAGTCGGAGCAATAATTGCATTGGATAAAACACTTTCCAAAGTACTTATTGATCCCTGCAAAGACATTGAAAGTAGTCGGGATACACTGTCATTAGAGAGGAGATTCTGGTGGATCAGAAAGGACTGCACTAGGGTTGATCCTTTTGTTTGGCATCGAAGTTGAGCAAGGATAGATTTGGAATAGAAAACACTACTTGAGCACAGTCATACGAGGAGGAATACATGTGCAGATAAAAGCGTCGAGAGTGATCAAGACAATAAGAAAATGATGCGAGCTTCCTCATATAGATACTTCTCCTTTAGGAGGAGGACCCCGAAAAAAAGGGTCCGGCTGGACGAGGGGGGAGGATGATGTCTCGGAATTCCCCGCCGCAGGCCCCTTGCCTTGAATATGCCGTCTCAATTACATCCAGGTTCAGGGCCCATTCCGATTGGCTAGATAATGTGGGAATATATTTTCGGGTCAGAACGTTGTTGTACATTGTGGAACGTTGCGCACCCGCACCGTTGTAAGATTCGGTTGCTTGACACCACAACGAACCACTCCGGACCGCGGCAGCACTATCGGAAGCCACCCACGGCGTGAACTCTTCGCGGCCCTTTGAGTTCCCACGGTTGATGCCAACAATCGCAATGCCAACCCTATTCCTCCTCTGCAATGCTCCGCTTACTCTGCACCAGTATGTATTGTAAGTATCTGAAGGCATCTGGCCTAAGGATCATAATCAGATGTTCTTCTCAGTGATGCACTTCGCTGAGTTGAACCGTCGATCAAGGGCAGATCGTAGCCAGCCAAATCAGGGCGAAGATAAACTCTACCTCTTCGCATTTTTTGGCCTTGGGCAGCCGCCGGCACTCGCGTGGATCCAGATCCATACCCTTATCTGACTCCACGCCCCTTTCGTCACGGCATGGCAAATACAACACATTCATCACTGGTAAACAATACGACCCGGGGACCTAGGATTTGTAGCAGGAGACGCACCACCGATTTCCTTGGGTCCTGGAAGTTGTACACCGCCCAACTCCGCTGCGCTAGGATCGTACTCTCCTCAGAAGACGAAAATGTGTACGCCCCAGATCTCATCTGATACGAACCCACACGTCCGAGCTGATGGCTCTGCGCTATTCATGGCGTGATATGGCTCCGCGCTATTCATGGTGTGATCCATATCCGTCTAATCTTGGTGGATTCGGCCGCATCGGTATTGCGCTCGCGCACTGCGTACCGCGGTTTTGAAAGGATGCTGGTAGGCAATACGACACGGGGACCTAGGATTTGTAGCAGGAGACGCACCACCGATTTTCTTGGGTCCTGGCGGTTTTACATCGCCCAACTCCACCGCGCTCGGAAGACAAGGATGTGTACGCCCCGGATCTCATCTGATACGAACCCACCCGTTCGACTGCGCTATTCATGGCGTGATAATATCCGTCTAATCTTGGTGGATTTGGCCGTATCGGTATCACTGTGCTCGCGCACTGCGTACCGCGGTTATGAAAGGACGCCGCGCGCTGCAGCGATCGCATCTACGTCGGGAATGACGGGCGATGAATGAATGGTTGTGCAGGTCTTTGTGATGGTCAGCACAACCTGACTCGATCGCTGATGGTTTCGTTCCAGCTCAATTTTCGTACCTTGGCTTCTGGGTCAATGTACTCCCCCTTTCAGCCTCTGTAAAATGATCAAATCTGATCATCCGATGGGCACCGACGTCTCTGGTATGCCTAAGATTGATTTGGGTCTCGTTTGCCAGACGATTTACAAAAGTTAATAGGCCAATGAAAGGAATATTTATATAGTACTTTGGCGTCACGTTTCGGGGTCGACATATGGGCGTAGCGCGCTACAACTATGCTCCACTGGACCGTCTCAGCTGACATGGCATGGGTAGCAACCGGCCTCTCTTCGTGTAGTTGGTTTCGGCATCCATGAAAAAAACACTTCGACCCAACAGAATGCGGAGCAAAGATTTAATATGGAGTTCGTTCATGTTTGGCGATTCTCACCCTGTAGCTTGGCCGAAGTCTTCTCAAGTCAGAAACTGACAAAACGCGAATCAGGTTGGCTTTTGATCAATGGACTTTGACATAAGCCTCGCTGCCCGCGTAATTTCTGGTGAGTTTTCCGTGTTCTGATCGGCATTTCTTGATGACTGATCAAAGGAGCCCATTGCTGAAAATCACCTAAACTAGTTTGCAGTCGATAAATTATGGAAACACCCGCCAGGAACATGGTAAACGCAAGGATCACGCTTTTACCGCCGCAAGGCGTTTGCTCGACATCAACCTATCGTTTCCAGGGTATGCATCGCAATGTTCGAACTCCAAAAATGAAAGAGACGAGTGTAGGTGTCCGCTTGATAGTTCGTGCTTCGTGCTTCGCGATCTACTGATCATTTGATCTTGATTGAACAACACTGTCGACAGGTCTCATCCAATGTAGGCTATGGACGAATTCAGCATTCGCTATTCCTAGGGAAAGCTAATATACGGTTCAATGTTGTTAGTAATTTCACTTTTCACATCCTAAACGCATTTAGTGACACCTCCGCACAGTGCACCCGTAGCAACCACCAAGGGCGAAATTCTTTCCGCATGTGTGCCCCCCGCAGTATTCCCACAATCCAGCTTTACTCACTCCCGATAGAACTTGAGCTCAATGCCTCTATTGCAGCCTCGCAATTGACGTTGACATTGGGACCGTGTGGGGGCTTTCGCTTGATGGGGTGGTAATTATAACCATTGATATCTCAGAGCCAACAAAGTGGTTCGAGCTGTTTTTTTGTTTTACCCTTTATTTGTGCCCTGGGTCTTCCTGAACCCATCGCTGTTTTTGCAGTGTCATTCAGGTTGGCCATCTTATCTTCTAGTTCATGCAGGCCCAGATTGCTGCTCATGACGCACGCTTGCCCGGTCCATCGGCTTTGGGGTAGGACTTGGTTTGGCTGATGAACCATCCCCGACAGGAAAGGATGTCTGTCCATTCTAAAATTTCGCGCCACTCGGACATCAATTATGCCAGTAGCCACCGCGACCCATCAGCTTCTGCGCGATACACGACCTCCATGATCGCTTTATTTGGGTACCCAACGATGCCTTTCTGGAATTATCGGGCTGGGACCAGATGCCGAGTCCCTCTTGTAACATATTCCCTCTCCGGTACGCCCCGACACAGAAAAGGCTCAGAAGGTTGTAGAACTTCTTCCCTTGGATACAGGTTACTTCTTCGCTTTTTTAGGGAACGACGCCTGGATCGTCTGCTGCCATCAAGTTGCGCTGATTCGTACGGCTGTTCTGTCGTGGCGATTTCCGCCTTGTCTTCGAGAGTATTGGGCAACTTAGCTGTCATGCTATTCACAACCTTACGTGCTCTTCTTTCCTTCCGCACACCCCTTCGTCACGAGGCTGCACGGTGCCTCTGGAGATTTAGAAATCCTTGTTCACTTCCCAAAATACTCATGCGCGCTTATAATCATCGGCGGTTCAAGTCCTCCTACCCTACTACCCCTTCCCAGCAATCCCCTGGGTGTTGTACTTGAGTCGTCAAGCAAAGTCACCAGATCTCCGCAAGATGGGAAAAGTAAAAGGCTCAACCAGCCCTCCTCCTTTGCCTCTCCGGTGATTCAAAATTCACACACAAAATTCCCACTCGTCGCCATAATTCTGTAAAATAATGGCCCAGCTTCTTCCGCTGTGCACGCGTGTATCCTGGGACAAAATAGTTAGTGCATCAGTGGACAATCCACAAACGGCTACTTCTCAAAGAAGTCCACCGTAAACTCCGGCCCTCTCGGTTCAATTGTCTGTCCACTCTCAATTGTCAGTGTCCTTCCCGAATGTGGGGTGGCCAAGTCTGATCACGCACTTCACGGGATGATTGATCGCTCTCCAGGTGGCATGGAAGTCGACGACCCAGCTACCACCATGTTTCGGGCTGACATACAGCCAGTTATTGATGAAGTTTCAACTTGGTAGATGCACTTGTTTTGGCGCCTGTGCAGAGCTTTGATGGTTCATAAATACTTTCCTGAAGTAAGTTTATCAAGGAAAGAAATATCTGAAAGAAATATTTGGCGATTCTTCGGCATTTGTTAATGGATTGATGTGTTCAAGGCTCGGTGTAGTCGGCTGCTGGAATTCCCGAGAATCTAGACTTTTCCTGCGTAGGAAAATACCGTGTCGCCGGCGATGCATGGGGCATATATCTCACGAAGACCGCATAGCGCGAGGAACATGTACCTGAAAGACTGACACTTTTCCATGGCCTCTCAAAGAGGAGAGGTGAACTCTCTATCTCCCGGCCCAGCCAACGGTAAATAGCCTCTCGCCGCCAGACAAGCTAGCCATGAATACGTCGTAATCGAGAGCATACCCTTCTCAAAGCGTCGGGGAACGCGCTCGTCATCCGAGGATATCAGTGTAAAAATGATGCGTCATAAACCTAGCTTGCTTTATACTGAGGAGGGAGACCCGTCATTGCCATGATTCCTCGCTGACAGTAGAACTGAAAATTTCCAGGCAAGAAATTCCCGCTTATTTCTTCCAAGTTGGGTGTGCGCCGCAAGGTCAAGAGTAGCCAATGTTCGATGTCTTGCGGCAGTCACAAAGTGAGTAAACATTAGCCCTAGTGATTCAGGCTGAAATCATCATCATCAGGCTGAGTGGTACCCGCAGGCTAATTGAGGCCCATTCTGCCAGTGTATCTGATGGAAAGAAGAATCAGTGGATTAGCGACCGTACTTGTAGGTAGCGTATGAATCATCCCTGAACATTTTTTTCACCAGTATTCACTGCAGAGTCTTGAACGTTGCATGCGATAACTACATAATACTCTCCGTGCCTTCAGAAGATGTTTGGTTGAGAAGATACTCGTTAGGCTCGTGAGATGTGACTCGGAGACGTAAATCTCGAATGGAATTTTTCATGTCTGATTTTCCGCCATAGAGGCGACAAGTCTAGTGTCCAACAGTCCATCGAAGTAGACATGGCCGTGGTGGTTATGCGGGAAATGGATGACACAATGGTCGGTACCATCACGTTGCGGTCAATTAGCCGGATCCGTTGAAGACCGATCAGGAGAACCGAGTCATCTTCGTCCACAAAGAAAGCCAATCGATTCATGGGGAACAACGCTCGGCCGCCATGCTCACTGGAGACGAATACGATGTTAATTTCTGCTTTCCAGTGAAAGACTTGGAGAGCGAGCGAGTCAAACTCACGCCTTTCATCGTTGAGTACTGCTTGAGTCGATATCGAATTTCTTGTGCTGATATCTTACCGGAAGCCATCCACTCATCTGCACGAATTCTTCGCGATTCCGAGCCCGTCCTATCAACACTTCCCATGGGGCCCATTCCTGACCGCCGACGATTTCAATTCCTCCCTCATCGAAAATCGCATTCAACCTAATCCCGCTTGTGTTCTCTTTGCTGTGTATGACAAGACGAAAGCCGCAGAGACAGGGAACCCAGACGGCGCACTGGCAGGCGCGATAGGCTTCTGTGACGCGTCATCAGCCAATCTTCACGCAGAGGTCGCTTTCGTCATGATATCCCCTCGATTTCAACGGACACATGTCACATCGAACGCGATTGGACTATTGCTGCACTACGCCCTAGATCTCCCCTCAGAAGGCGGGCTGGGGCTGCGCCGAGTGGTGTGGAAGGCCAGCCCTTTGAACGCAGCGAGTGTCAAAGCAGCGGAGAGGATGGGATTCACGAAGGAGGGAGTTTTACGATGGCATTGGGTGTTACCTGAGGGGAAATCAATGGGAGGGAATGGAAGGGAAAGGAGGACCGGCGATCCTAAGGAGAACGCGTTGGGGCGAGATACTGTGGTATTGAGTCTTTGTTGGGATGATTGGGAGGCATATGGTAGAGATCGCGTTGTTGCAGCGATGGCAAGGACTGCTTAGTAGAGGTGAGACTCTTCTTTCTCTTCGGTCGAGCCGCAGTGAACGTAAGTAATGAGTCCACAGGCTGAAGGTACGACCAGAAAGATACCGCTGGAATGATACTGCGGTTGGAATACAACGAGAAGACTAAAGTCAATCGAGGAAGGTTCAAGGTCAAGGCTGACGGTTCTCAAACAACTGACACAAAAACTGCCCGGCACCTTGTTTCCTACCTTCCCTTAACGGTTTCATGGTTGTGGCACTTGAGGCCTACTGATTATGCTTACATTCGCGCCGTTCTTCGTTCTGATTTTGACGAGGAGACTACTCACCGTTGAAGTCATCTTGCACATAATTGTGGTGCCTTGGACATAAACATGTAGCGCTCTAGCTTTGCACAATCTCGGGGCTGCTTTGACTGCATCGACGTGGGTTTAATTGCTTTCGCGTCTTCAGCGCGCTATCGGCCAACTTCAGAGGTCAAATCGACAGCCCACTTGAAGCCTCATTCTTCCCTTCAGCTGGGGTTGCTGGAATAGAAGCCTCTCAGTGAAGTCTCCTTAAAGCTCAGGGGATATGGACAGTGTCCAATATTGCCATTTGCATGTACACGTCATTTCATCTGCTGGCCAAAGCGAAAGTTGTTGAGGGCCAAGCAGCCAGCCTTCTGCTTAACGATGCACCAAAGCCACGATGTGGATCCACGTCGCTTTGTCTTCTGTACCGGAAAAAGTTCACAATTCTCTTGAAATACAAGCCTCATCTCCCATCGCCTTGATCACGCTCTCATTTTACCGCCAGGTCATTCACAATGGTCAGGGCACCGTCATACAAGGCTGCACGAGCGGAGAAGGTTCATCGACCTCCAAATTTTTTTATCCTATACCGATCTGCGATAGTGTCGCGGCTGCCTTCCCCACCCCCCGGCACGACAAGATCGCAAGTGGACCTTTCGCGACTTGTGGCCCAATTGTGGCATAAGGAAACTCCAGAGGTCAAGGCCGAGTGCAGACACCGCGCTTATATCAAGAAGCTGGAGCACGAAGCCAGGTACCCGGATTACTCATACAAGCCCAGGAGCAGAGAAGAAATGAAAGAGCAGAGGAAGTCTAAGGGCATGCGAGGCTGTGGCCCGAGAAAGAGATATCGTTCGTTCTTTCGTCTCAGCGCCTCATTCCGAGTCTAGCCACAACGCAAATTCACAGTCGCCTGCGCATGTCATCGTCCCATATCCCATCATCACGACTCTACTAATCAAGACAATAAATACAGTGTCATGTTCTGTTGGATCAAGCCTTGATCTGGAAGCAACAGAACGATGAATTAGAACAGGCTTTCAATAACGTTTTCTTAAAACGTAGACGGCGGTTTCGTTTCCGATCAAGCGCGAACACCTCGACACATCGCTTGGCGAGTCATGGCGACCGTATTTGGATGGCCAGTTTGACATCCCTCACGGCGCTGCGGAAGGTCTCCTCTTTGACCGATACCACAACTCCTATCCCACAGGATATACGATCATCAACATGGATCCTACAACTTTCCTCGATCAACTTTTCCCTTGGTATTTTATAGCGATTGCGTGGAAAGCTTCAACAGCGTCGCCGAGCATTCAAGTGTACCTGTCTATTCCTTGAAAGGCTTGTCATTTTCTTTACGGTACAAATGGATGTCTGAAAGAACGTAATCGAGAACCCAATCCCTTTTCCATATGGTGTGCCAATCACTGTCGGACGAGATTTTGGAAGTCGTATTGTGTCTGCCATCCATCCACGAAGAACTCGAAGGATGTTTGGTCAAAAATGATAGTATATCCGCGAAAAGTGTAAACATACCGATTACTTTTCGACTTCAAACTTCAGCGAAGGGCACCTTTGAGGAGGCAACTGGAAGAACGAAGAGTATCAAGGCGTGTCTTCACGGCGAAGAATAATATCACGTACTATCAGACACTAGCAGTGAAGCCACAGCAGTGAGTTCCTTCAGTGGGCCTGTCAGACAGAAGTGCGGTTTGGGATGCGCTCAGTCATGTCCGAAAATGAATCGATTAGCGTCACCTTCATGACATCTGCTTTTCGAAATGATATCCCTGGAGCCTGAGGCAAGATAAATATACCTGAACATCAGAGAGAAGAAACATCAAAAGAGTTTGTCGACTCGGAAAATGTAAGTCTAGACTTGGTTCAAGTTGCGTATTCACAATTTCTGCCATCATGCAGAAGGCCAGATTCGATAACGATTCGATATGAATGACATGTTATGCTTACATTTCATGTAAAAACGTCGTTCAAGACGTCAATCCGTCAGAAGTGCAGGGAGCGTAGTGGACGCTGTCGCGAGCAATGAACTTGAATCGGAGCCTCGGCCCTGAATCCGGACAAATTACATATGAGACAGAAGGAATGGATGAACAGCGTCGACACCCTCCACCTTCGCTTCCTGAGGTACTGCGAGTATCTGATATCCAACCCTCACTACTGCAATGTACAAGGCAATTCTTCTAGGATTGACTCTGGTCATCCTTGGGCCTCAGGTTTTGGCGACTCCGCACCGGCCCAGGCGGGGTGGATTGAACGAGCCATGTATGTTTGTTTTGGGCCGATGTGATTGAAAAACGGCTTCTGCGACTAACACCTGTGGTATGATCTCAAGGTCGCGAAGATACTGTGGGGTGTTATTACTAGCTGGACAAGAACGTGCTACTAATCAGCATATATTATTCTTGACAGGACTGTGAGTACCATCATACGCGGGTGGAAGGACTGTGACAATTCTCTTGCATTATAGGCCAAAAAATCCTCCATTGCTGCGGTTTTACGGATCTGTATAAATCGTCGGTCGAAAAGTTCAAGGAAGACTCGCCGAGATTGCTGACAAATCTTTTGAAAGCTGCCAAACGCGCGAGACGGCTTGTTGAGACTTGTCACCATAAGCTGATACGCAGGTGGTTTTTGAGGTATGTCGAACAGCCTTCCTGTACAACGGGGTTGACGCTGATCAAGAGAAATCGCCCGACTCTCTTAGCTCCGAGCTCATCCCGCATACAGAATCATGATGATGTTATTAATGAACGTTCGCGTTATTCCTCGGTACAACATACTTTCAATCATAAAATCGTCAGAACGAAGGAAGTACCGAAAATAAAGGCCCAATAGCTGCAATCTAGAATCAGAGTGCAGTGCCGCTCCACTTGATCGGAATATTGTTGGCTTCGTCTTATTCGTCCAGCTCAATTGATTCAAGAAGGAGTTCACAGTTAATTCGGGGATCTTCTCAGAATAGGATGGTAAATCAAAACATGAGAGTAGCGCTAATGAAGCCTTGAAGGGAGTGAGGAGCTGGACTTGCCAGTTCGGAATCAACGGATCGGACCCTCCCTCTTCCCCACCAACCACAACATGCAGCCGCCCATGACTTGTTGGACTCTGTCGAACTTCTTCATAAGAAGTGTACTCGAGTACTGTGAGTGCGATTCAGCGCTTTTGCAACGTTTATCGGATCTGACGGAGACTCGCTTCGCTGTATGATAGATCATTATAAGAATATATTTTGTTCAACTATCGGATCTCGAAGCATCGCGAACAGCTGGATCGCCTCTGCAATGGACTAATGAAACATATTGGTTCCACAGCAGACCTGTGCATCAGACCGCGCCTTGCCCCATAAATGCTGCGTAACACCTCGATCTCTTTCTGTTGTTGCCTTGTCTTTGCTCTCCCTTAGGATCATGACCGAGGTCGAGGAAATGTACGTAGACTCGCAAAGCCTCTAACGCAATCATCGTCTTATTTAACCAAATGACAGAATCGGCCCAATGGTACCATTAACCTGTCTAGATCCTCCCACATGCTCACAACTCGTAGCTAATAGGCCAGTTCCTGAATTATGGTAGGTTCTTGATGATATCTCAATCCCTCGCAATCCCTTCTCAGGGTTTCTCTAGCGCTGCTTGGCATGCTCGCGATCCAAGTATATGTCTATCGTTTGTCGTTTCGCAGCGACATTGCCGTGATCAAAATCTTGGGTGGGTCCGTCAACGCCATCTTTTTGAGAGATACTTCTCATTATCTTTATGCATGTAGTGTATTCAACCCTTTTTTTCGACGTTTTACAGACTTGCCTAGCAAGTCACTATGCTTGGTCGGTTAAGTGACTCAATAGGGTGCCTTCATCTGATGGCTCCAATAGGTCCATACTAGTATCGGGGTGGGGTGACTCTAAAGCTGTGTACAAGTCCACCTTCTCTCTCTTGACAGTGCCCTGCTTCTGTGGCCTGAGTAGATTCCTCATTTGCAGGTCCATTTCAATACACGCTCACTACCGTGCTTCTAGATGCCATCATGGTTCAAGGCTTTCTCGCATGGCGCATCTGGACTTTGGGGAAACGAAGCAAATTGTATCTTCCGCTTATTGTACTCATCGCAATCGTAAGAACTTCCAAGGCATCGCTACCTATTTACCTACCTTTACTTTGATTTCATAGGAGGCATCAGGGTCTTGTATTTCGGCATTTGTCTGTGGCTTTAATGTGAGTTTGATTCGCAAAGTCGCACTTGGTTTATTAGATGGACATCTGTAGCTTCGAAATAGCGACGAAAATGTTCGAGTTCTTTTCGAGAATCGTATGCATGGCCCGGTTACGGTAAGTCTCGCTCAGTTTCTTCGAACACCCGCGTTGACTATCGAGGTTGGACACAGGCATGGCTGCTGGGAGGAGCCTGTTGCGATGTTACTATAACGGCCACTCTGGTATTCCAGGTACCCCTTCAACCCGCTCTATTTTCCTGCCATCGACAAACAACCTCGTAGCTTTCTGGACACAGAAATACAGGGTTCTCCGCGCTGAATGACGCCCTGCATCGAGCGATCATTATGACTGTCGAGATCGGCGCAATTACAACAGCAGCTAGCGTAGCTGCACTTGCTCTCTACCTAAAAATGGTGCCTGCTATACTTCTACTGTGCGTTCTTGTAGTTCGACCATTTGCGTCGTTTCGCTTAACTCCTTGTGCACATCGCGGCTACAGGGTCTTATTGATGGGGAAGCTGTATTCAAACTCCCTGCTTGCAATGCTCAACGCTCGTGCATCTCGTGCAAGGACCATGGCTGAGAATATTGAAGCGCATCGAGGCGGTACCAGGATGATTGATTTGAGCCTGCCATCAAGTCGTTTCTAGGTCAATACGTTGGTGGCGAAGATCTAGAGGGACTAGTCGGAGGCTGACCTGAGTCGTACTGTTGGGCGTGGAATTCGCCATACAGTGAAACTCAATATATGGATCACAAAGATGGCATACCTATCATGATATAAAACGCAGCCAGGTAGAGGTACATCACACAGAAAAAAACCCAAGTGGACTCCTTGCTTTCGGTGATCTTTGGCAACGACCTTGCGATAAAACATGTACAAATCAGGTGCAAATCCTCTTCGATGCTCTTCTCCACAGCCGCAATTTTTTTTCATGGGCCGTCTTCGCCGTTCTAGAGCTCATCACGCCCGAAGGGATGTACAGAGAGCTTCCCGTACACGAGTGAGCTCACTATCATATTCATATGGTCAATAGTGACCCATATCACTCCAGGCGCGAACCAAAGATTTAGACATCATACAGCTGATTGACCTCGACCCCAAAGTTCGTCGAATTAATCCTCAATTACAACTTCAACTCACCCATTCAAATTACTCATAGAACAGGGCAGCGTTAGAAGCTCAACCACTTGACTTTGAAAAGCCTGGTCTCGCTCAGCATTACTGCGTGGAATGTGCCAAGTGCGTGCTTTACATCTTCCATCTTAAACCTGACTCATTCCACATTTATAGGTACTACGAGACTGATGTCGCACTTAATTCCCACTGGCGGAGCAAAGTACACAAGCGGCGTTGTAAACAACTCAAGGAACCAGCGTACACGATAGAGGAAGCGGAACGGGCAGCCGGTCTAGGGAGAGAAGGAAAGAGATCGGCGACAGTCCTTAGTCCACCAGTAATGGCTGAAGATGCCATGGTCTGATCTCCATCTGGTGTAGTTCTACTTCTTCAACGCTGTTGTACTTATGATATCCTAGTTCACGACCCATCTTCTCCATTAACGACCATCTACTCGCAATGTGCCGCATGTCATATTCTCGAAGGAGACTCAAATCAAAGAATAGCCGGTATTTTCGTATCCTCGATATGTGTGACATATTCCACAGGATGCGAACCAACGAATCATGGTGCTAGAAATCGACTGTCATGTCTATGGTCGCTGCTGTCGGGTACACCCTCCACATCGGCATTGACTGGATTATCGCGTCTTCAGAAACAGGATTAAGGAAAGTTCGGTCATAAGTGAAGTATCTGCATAGGGGGCTTTCACGCTGGCGTCTCCCGCTTTGGTGTCTCCCGCTCGAGCGTCGTTTGCTCAATCCGAAATTCACCAGGCTCCATATACTTCGACCCATTCAAAAAGCCTGACCAATGACGCATTCCAGTTTCTTGGCACCTTTTCACTAGACCGGAGATCTTTGAAAAGGATAATGTTGCACGAAAAGGTAAAACTCTGCGGAAAGGACGTCGTAGGGGCGTTTCGTCGTGTGCCGTCGTGTGGTGTTCAAGTTCAAGTGGGAGTGACGCTTCGCTGTGATGCGGATTCAGAAGTTTCAAGCAGTCAATTCGGGCAGATTCGGGCTCTCTTTGCACGGCCTCTATTCTTTCCGAAATGGACGCTATTTGTCTACATAAACTGAAGACTGAACGACAGATGAGATTAGACAACGCCAATCGCGTTTACTTTACTTGATACTTCATGTGGCGTGTGACACGTCAAATGGTCGCCGCATAATGATTTAGATCACGATTGTATGTCTGTGTTGTTGAACTTCAACTTTTCCCATTCCTCCTCCCTTCTCCTCCCTCCTTCACCAATATAGCTCCATGCCAGTAACTTTTTGAATGGAAAACCCTTACGCTTTCCTTTCGCGGGAGCTGAACTTGTTCAAGAGATACAATCCTCCCCACAGATCTCCTGACCCTGGTCATCTATGCCCGAAACTGACTCCACCTATCACATTTTACCACAAACACCTGGAAGAACGACTCATGCTCAGAAATGTCGAGCACATGTCCTTGGAAATATGTTTCGCACAGCTTGTCGACAAGACATTGCGATCGATAAAGGAACGCGGCGACCTTCCGCCGCCGCCGAACATGCGAGCAGATTTGTTTCCCTCACAGGCATTTCGCGCAAGCTGCGAGTCCAAGCGATTGCTAACCGATGCGAAAGACGTTGCGCGGCTGTATCAGAAAACAACTGCGCTCTATTGCCGGGTTTTGACATCTACTCTTCTACTGCATTTGCGCGCACCTGGATGGCTGTCCTCTCTGGCATGGCGTTCGTCGGGCTCTGCGGTCCAGGAACACGTGGCTTTTGTTGATGCCTACAGCGTTGAAGCTCTCGATGTTGATTCCAAGGTCGAAATACAGGAAGAGCTGCTGAATGCAATGGGGGAACAGACCAAATCAGATCTCCGACAGCTCAAACGACGCAGATACCCTGCTCTGGCCTACTGGGCAATTTTCTTCATTTCTCAAGAAGCTGAGAATCTGTTGAAGGACCTGGACAGGATTGTCTCGTCTGCAGGCTTCGATCACCAACAATGCCGCACTGCTGGATACAGGGCACCACCCACCTTTTCTGCATACATTCTTGATGCCACCACGACTCCGTGGGGTGTCCCAACCTCGTCTATGCCTCTCCCCGCAACATCCACTTCCCACCATCAGCAAATTTGGGAGATTGCAACCGCGCGATATAATGCCCTTATATGGACTATAATTGTCGTAATGCCATAATTTGCCACCTCGACGGTAAGATAGACCTTGTTCATACTCGACGGCATCATGTGATGAAAGCGTTACAAGCCGTGACAAAATGGTAAATTGAATAAGGCTCGTTCATCAGGCATTTTTCAGTAAATCTGGGCCCGAGGGAATGGAGGAAAAGTAATTTTATACAATCGCTCGGAGCCAGATTTTTTATTTTGTAAGAATTGATAACAGAGTATTCAAATTACGGTACCAAATCTGGAAACACCGCTCGCAACACACATAGGACGATGCCTGCACTGAAAAAAGTGAGGTTCTTGAAGAACCTGAAGCTGCCTTGGGACCCCAGACCTCCTCGTAGCTCCAAAAGACGACCTATAGAGGATGAAACAAATAAAGAAAATGTAAGTCGCGCTCATTTACGCGATCAGACGCGCTCATATACAATTGAAATCAAGATTTCACCATGCACATTGCGAATAAGGCCCACGCGCCAGCCCGAGGGATCATTTACTCCGAATTCGGAGCGTGACGCGGTCCTGCAGGAGGTGCCATGTGAAAGTACTGCACCCGAGTTGACTGATGCAAACGCGTGCGAGTCGCGTGAAAATGGGGATATCGACTGTGATATGGAAACCGAGGCAACACCATGGGACAATGGAGCGGCTGTGCACGCGACAGGGGAACCACAGCCTGGGGATGCAGGACCTGTCCCAGAACCGGAATACGCCAGTAGCGAAGGTGAAGCAAGTGCCGAGTTTCGCTATGAAAAGGTTGGGGAGTTTGCTTTCCCCCCCACGATTGATGAGGCCCGGGCCGCCTGTCACGACCGCCCCTAAACTCGCAATCACTTACGCTTTCCCACGCACGCCCACCGTATATATGATGGCACCACTTCTTTTCAGACTCCTTACCTCGATATTACCTATTGTTAAGACTAGTTCTCGATTCTCGTTCTCGTTTCTCTCTCTCTCTCTCAATCTATTTGGCTTCACACCCGTATCACTTGAGCTCGTTCGTTCGAATCAGCCCCGGTGAACACCTCCGTCAACGCTCACGACCTCCGAATACTCCTTCGTAGGCCGTCTTCCTTGACGGACGTCAGGCCTGTCCGCTTCGGTGGTTCCAGAATAACTCTGTAACCGGCGTGCTACACAGGTCCTAACATAATATCGAGGTCCTCCCACCCACCGGACATGTCCTCGACGATAGTGGAGCCTAACACAACCATCCGCTATCAAAACTTCGAAGGTCCCTCCTTCACTCAAAGGAGACCTTCACCACCACCCTTCGAAACCTCCCCTGCCTCAACAGGACCTCCGATGCAAGGGACTTTCGGATCCAACAGGTCCAGGTTGGAACACCAGATCTTCCAACCTGGCCAACATGAGGGGGATTTTTCCTCAGTCAGTCAGGACCCACGACGACCCCTACCCCGAACCCCCTCAAACGTATTCAACCCCTCTTACCAACTCGCCACCCCCAACTATCCCCCCTTACCACCATCCGCAACGACCTCCGGACCTCCGCTTTCAAGTAACCAGACTCCCGGATCGTACTACGAAAGGTTGAGGCACCCGGAGATGTTCCAGAGGAGGGATAGGGCACGAGAGGAGGGACAGGGACAGTTCGCTCGTCAACAAAACCCCTTTCTACACGGTTCAGACCACGAAAGGATACTCTACGAACTCCGCATGACGCGAGAAGAGTTTTCACGACAAGCGCACGAGCTCCTAGTCGAAACCATGGGGATGGATCATCAACCCCGAACACCGGAACAATGGGCCAACCTCGTGTTGTCGACCATGCAACTGCACGAAGCCCATCGATTACCCCCACAACTGACGGTGTTGCTACAAATGGGGGGAAACGAAAGAAGGTTACGCGCTCTGGCTGGAGAAATCCAGACGTCCAACGAGGGAAGAAGATTCTCCGACCCCCAAAGCGCGGGACGTTCCTTCCACATGCCAATTCAGGAGCCCGTTCCCTCCAGAATCGAAACTAGATTCGAAGAACCTCCACGAGCGACAAGCACGGTCAATACGCAGACAGCTTCGGCTCTACTCAGGAGGATGAACCAAGGGAACGCTCCCCCCAGCCAAGAAGGGTTCGAACCCACCGTCACACCAGGGGCAGACGCTCGAAGAGCTCCGACGTTCGGGTTCTGGGGAGCCCACAACTTACAAAGAATCCCCGAAGAGAACCCCCCTGTCGAAGGACCGTTTTCCAGGCCAAATTCGGGTTTTCAGGGCCCACAGGGGACCTTCGCAAACCAAGAAGGAGTACCTCCGAGGGAACCTGAGAACATTCCCCTACCTCCGTCGGAACGGGGAATCCCAACGCCACTGTCGTACGCCCACAGCTACGAACTACGCGAAGAAAACTCGGAAAGAAGAGAGGGAGCACCCCCTAGGGCACGAGAAGACTGGCGCCAAACACCACCTCATCTGGCAAGTCAGAACAGGAGGTCACCACAAGGCCCACGCCCAATCTCCCCAAGAGAACGACGTGGAATCGGAGCGGACCCCGGCCCCGGTCAAAACGTAAACATCCTCGACGGAAGGCAAGGGACCCAACAACAATTCCCCCAGTTCGAACAATACAGAACTGGATACAACCCCGGACCAGCCCCACCCATACCCGGCGGACGACCGAACCCCCAGTACAACGGACCACCTCCACAGCCCCAACCCCCTCCGGGATCTTCGGGACCACCTACCCCGAGAGGAACTCAATGGGGAAACGGCCCCGGAGGACCAGGAGGGGGAGGAGGAGGTTATTGGGGAAACGGCCCCGGAGGAACAGGAGGTCCTGGAGGAGGGGGAGGTCACGGAGGATACGGACCACCACAAGGACCAGGAGGCCCGGGAGGCCCCGGAGGTCCCGGAGGGGGAGGAGGAGGCCACGGAGGAGGAGGAGGAGGAGGCCCACCCGGAAATCCGGGAGGAGGCCAATTCGCAAACCCTCAACGACCCCCACCTCCACCGCAACAGCTCTTAGGCCCAAACCAAAACCTGACCCCGGAACAGTACCGACACCTCCTAAACCTGGAATCGAAAATCGACATCAGGAAACCGGACCCCTTCACTGGAAAAGAACCGAGGAGATGGAAAACCTTCGTCACGGAATGCCTAGTAACGTTTCAAGCCAAGGCGATCACCTACGAACAGGATCACCTGAAGGTGTCATTCGCGAGCTCCTACTTAAAGGACGGAGCTATGGACTACTTTCGGCTGCAACTCACGTACAACCCCCAACACCCAATGTTCACGAATTGGGAAGGATTCGTACACGAATTAGGATCACGCTTCGGAATACCGAACTCGAGAGTGGAAGCCGAGAACAACATTTCGCGACTGAAAATGAAGGAATGGGAAAAGTTCACAGCATTCATCATCAAGTTCGAACAAGAAGCGTACGAAACAGGCTGGAACTGGGTAGCACTACAGTTCACACTCCGGAAAGCGCTCCCCCAACGAATCCTTAACGTCCTGGCCATCGCACCAAGCCCCGAAACCTACGAAGGTTACCGAGATCTGGTCACCCAAATCGACCGGAGGTACTGGGAACATCGCATAGAAAATCCAGAGTCCTACAAACCCCTCTGGGCGAATAATGCGAACACCTCCAACACCTCCGCACGACCTCCGATGGGACCTTCGGCCGGACCCGCAAGCCGCACGACGCCGCAAACGGCTCAGGGGAACAAGAACGCACGCTTGAACGCCGAAAGTCATGATCAGGACCCGGACTCAGGTAAGGAAGGTAAGGCGCAAGACCAAGAAATCGCATGGGATGACGAAGAGGCACTACAAGCCAACAACTTCGGATTCAAGAAGTCAACGCGCCCCTGGGTGAAGATCGATGAAGACGTAAAGCAACAACGAATTCGAGACAAGGCCTGCATCCTATGCGGTGACCTGGAACACTGGATGCGCGACTGCCCAACAGCAAACGCCATGGGCAGAGCCACCTACCTCATCGGCGACGACATCTTCGAATTCCATCACAAGACAGAAGAGGGAAACGCGGGGGCGATTCAGGACTTACCCGGGCTCTGAATCGCGAAGAGCTGAAACCGGGCCTTGACACTAAACTACGCGCAACGGCACTATCGACAACGGACACCCGCACTGTAACACTCTCCTCCCACTCGTCCCTGGCATTCTTAATACACCTCACGCCAAACGGAGGAGGAGAAAAACCCGAAAATACGCTTATCGACAGCGGAGCTACCGACAACTTCATGGACTCCGACATGGCGACATCACGCGGGCTCCACCTTGAGGAGCTCAAACCCCCAATAAACCTTTGCCTATTTGATGGAGAACTCTCCGCATCGGGCAAAATCACACACTATACCACCAACGACGTCAAATTCAGTGACGGCACCACACAGAGGATAAGGTTCCTCCTTACGAAACTCCACGAGACAGCTGCGATAGTGTTGGGACTATCATGGTTGAAGGAGGTCAACCCCCGAATAAACTGGAAAGACCTCTGCATCACGCTACGAAGGGGGTCAAACGGCAAAATTGAAGGATCACTACCGGACCTCCGAAGGAAAAAGGAAGTCGTCCCAACGACAACAGGCACAGGAGATCAACGCTTACCCTCGCGGTCAGCTCGCTCCTTCACGATCGAAGTACAGTTAGAAGGATCCTCAACGCGACTACGGGCACTTATCGATAGTGGAGCGGCGGGAAATTTCATAGCACAATCCTCGTGTACGAAACCGGAACCTCTCGCCAGCCCCATGACCCTACAACTGTTCGACGGAAACCCCAGCGGAGGTGGAGCCATTTCACACCATAGTCCCGAAACAATCAAACTTGAGAACGGACTAGAGTATAAGGTCGACCTCCTCATAACACAGTTACACCCGGCCACGCCACTAGTGCTCGGATTACCTTGGTTACGGGAAGCAAATCCGGACATCGACTGGCGGGAAATGTCCATGACCATGGAACAAGGGGCAGGACTAGCCGCGATATCGCTTTCCCAGAAGACGCAATGGAGAACCGTGACCCTTGAGGAGGAGGAAGACGTCGAAGCTCCGAAACCAGCCAACCCCCTTTCGGAAAAACAACCCCTCCTCAGGGACCTCCTGGACGACGACAACGATCAGAACGACACCTCCAGCGATAACATGAAGGAGGAAGACACTCGCCCAAACACCAACGAACCCCAAGAGGAAGTACCAACACCGACAACCGAGTCACCAGAGGAGATAACGGGACGGAAACGCACCCGAAAACCACCCCCACCGAACTACTTCCCTCCAAACGTTCCGAGGTCCAAATTCAAACCCCACCCCAAACGGAAATCCGCAACGTCCCCAACGACAGAAACACAGGAAGAAGAGGAAACCAACCCGGAAACGGAGGCCGAAGACGAAACGGGAGAGGGAGAAGAGGATGTCGAAACACAAAACATCCGCCTGATCGGAGCGGCGCCATTCGCGAACCTCATCAGGGACGGAGCCACAGCGTTCCAACTACACATCTCCCCCACCGAAAAGGAAGAACACCTCCATGCCAATAACACCTCCGACGATGAACCCAAGCAACCAAAGACAGAAAGGGAAATCTTCGAGGAAGTCGTACCTCCGGAGTACAGGGACTTCGAAGACGTATTCTCAGCGGGCGAAGCGAAAACCATCCCCCCACACCGACCCTACGATCACACAGTGGAACTCGACGAAAACACTACCCCTCCCTTCGGAAAGATATACAACATGTCCGAACTGGAGTTGAAAGCATTGAAGGATTACATCGACGAGATGCTCGGAAAAGGGTTCATCCGACCTTCGAGTTCGTCAGCGGGAGCTCCGGTACTGTTCGCAAAGAAGAAGGACGGATCACTCCGGCTATGCGTGGACTATAGAGGATTAAATCAGATCACCAAGAAGAACCGTTACCCTCTACCTCTGATCGGAGACCTCATAGACCGACTTCAAAAAGCGAAAGTATACTCGAAGATCGACCTCCGAGTGGGCTACAACAACGTCCGCATAGCTCCGGGACACGAATGGAAGACAGCCTTCCGCACTCGTTATGGACTTTTCGAATACCTGGTAATGCCTTTCGGCATGACAAACTCACCCGCGACATTCCAACACTTCATGAACGACATCTTCCACGACATGAACGACGTGTTCGTAGTGATCTACCTCGACGACATTCTGGTTTTCTCGGAGACCTTAGAGGAACATCACGGACACGTTCGGAAGGTCCTCGAGAGGCTCCGGAAACACAACCTTCATGCGAAACCGGAGAAATGCACGTTTCACACTACGGAGATCGAATACCTAGGCGTCATCGTATCCCCCGGCGGAGTAAAGATGGATCCAGGAAAAGTCGACGCGATCCGGAAGTGGCCTAGACCGACGAAGGTCAAGGAACTCCAATCTTTCCTAGGCTTTGCAAACTTCTATCGGCGGTTTATCGACAATTACTCGGGCATAACGAAGAGGTTAAATAAACTCACGCAAAAGGACACAATCTGGAAATGGGATTCCGAATGCGAAGGAGTCTTCGAGCTATTGAAGAAAGCATTCTCCTCCGCACCCATCCTACGACACTTCGATCCTCAACTACCGGTGATACTAGAGTGCGATGCCTCCGACTTCGCCATAGCGGGGATCATCTCCCAATTTGACGAGACATCACAAGACTTACGTCCGGTCGCCTTCTACGCGAGAACTATGATAGACGCGGAGCTCAACTACGACATCTATGACAAGGAGCTCCTAGCAATCGTGGAAGCGTTTAAACAATGGAGGGCCTACCTAGAGGGATCTCCCCACCGCATTCAAGTGTACTCCGACCACAACAACCTACAGTACTTCTCCACGACCAAACAACTCAGTCGCAGACAAGCACGATGGTCGGAATGCCTGGCGAACTTCGACTTCCAGATAAACTATCGACCCGGAAGACTGGGAGCGAAGCCAGATGCCCTTACGCGAAGAGCGGACGTGTATCCAAAGAAGGGTTTCGAGCAGGATCACAACTCCTTCAACAACCGCATCATCATACCCCCCGAACGATTGAACGCGGCCCTAATACTGAACGAGGAGCTCCTACTAAACAATGTCCGGAACGCACCCCGAGACGATTTCTTCGAAAGGCATGCACCCAAACCCGGAGAAGAGACCTCCGCATTCTCCCTATCCGATGATCACAAACTACTCCTTCGCGACGGAAGAATCTATGTACCAGACCATTCCAGATTACGACTCGACATCCTACAGCAACACCACGATCACAAACTGCGCGGACATCCAGGGATCAGAAAGACCACACAACTCATCATGAGGACTTATTTCTGGCCCGGATTACGGAAGGAGGTCACTCGATACGTCCGAAGCTGTCATACCTGTAAAAGAGCGAAGGTCCCACGCCATAGCCCATACGGATTATTGAAACCACTCCAGATTGGGCGAAGGGCGTGGGCCTCCATATCCATGGACCACATCGTAGAATTACCGGAATCGGATGGGTACGACGCCATACTGGTCGTAGTATGCCGCCTCACCAAGCAAGGCATCTTCATACCCTGTCACACAACGGACACAGCAAAGGAACTTGCTCAGCTATTCTTGGAACATGTCTTCTCCAAGCACGGACTGCCCGATGACATCATCTCCGACAGAGGCACCCTCTTCGTCTCCCGTTTCTGGAGCTCGCTATGTAAAGCCCTGGACATCAAATCGAACCTTTCGACCGCGTATCACCCGGAGACCGACGGCCAGACGGAACGAGTAAATCAGACACTGGAACAATACCTCCGGATGTACGTGAACTATCTCCAGACCAACTGGCGAACACAGCTCCCTCTGGCGGAATTCACGTATAACAATACGACCCATTCGACCACGGGAGTTTCCCCTTTCTTTGCGAACAAGGGTTATCACCCCCGCTTGACAATCTCTATAAAAGATATACCGGCGAAAGAAGCCCAGGAGGTAGCCGTAGACCTCCGGACCCTCCAGGACTACCTCCGCAAAGAAATAGAGATCGCAAATGAAGCTTACAAACGATTTGCAGATAAGAAACGGGACCCTACACCAGACTGGGCCGTAGGAACGGAAGTATGGCTCGACTGCCGGAACATCAAAACGAAACGCCCCTCCAAAAAGCTGGACCACCGGAGACTGGGCCCCTTCAAAATCCTGCAGAAGATCTCCAGCCACGCGTATCGACTGGAACTACCTCCGACACTGAAAGGGATTCACAATGTCTTCCACGTCAAGTTGCTCGAGAAGCACGAGCACGAGAATTTCCCCGGACGATCAAAACCACCTCCGCAGACGATCGAAGTCGAGGGCGAAGAACACTACGAAGTGGGACAGATCCTGGATTCCCGAACACGAGGGAAACACGTCCTCTACTTGGTACGATGGGAAGGGTACGGCCCCGAAGACGATACCTGGGAACCAGCGGAAAATATAGAAGGAGCAAAGGACATGGCCCTTAAATTCCACCGACTATTCCCAAGAAAACCACGGGACCCCACAATTTAAAAAGACACTCGACGAACACTCACGCACACCAACACATCACGAAAATTATGCAAATTTTCCCAAGACTAAACTCTACTATACGTATTCAACCACCAGCGCAACAATATCACACAAAGAAAAAATATCAAGAAAAAAAAAGAAAAACAAACGAACGAACTCCGGACTGTAAATATTCAGCAAAAAATAAACGCAGGCCAAGACGCTGCAGAAGGGACCGACTACTCGATGCGACGACGCTTAGAGGGACCCGCACTGGAAGAAGAACCGCCCTCACGATCACCCCCCACCTCCCCAACCAACCCTATCTCCAGGGGACGCATCGACGCAATGTCCTGCTCGTCGTCGGCGATCAACTGAGACTGAGATACGAACTCCGCCAAGGCACCTTCGCGAGTAAGAGAAGGGCGATGAAGAGCAAGGAAATGCTCGAACGCGGGGAACGGCGACTCGGGATCGACGGGGGGGCGGAACAGCTCCAAGAGCGAGTGCCGCTCAAGAATCTTGTGGGCGCCATCGATGATACTTCGGACTGGCGACGCCTCCAACTCGACGAGGGCGCGACGCAAAGCACCATCCGCGATATACATATCGGACGCGAAGGCGGTACGCGCAAGGTCGAGGGCTACGAAAAAGTCTTAGAAACAAGAAGGAGAAAATGAAGGGAATCGAAACTCACCGTCAACGCGAGTACGGAGGTCCAAGGCGTGACCACGCCAATGATCCCTAACCTCCTGAAGGTGGACAACGTGCCCCTGCAAACCAGCAACCTCATCCTGAAGAACCGACACCTCCATCCGAAGATCCTCAACCTCCGCGTCACGATCGACGTCTACGACCTCCGAAGTCTGCGCCTGCAGATGAAGGAAACGCTCACGTTCATCGGTGAAGTCGGCCAATACGCCACGAAGATGGGACTTGGCACGTTGACCCTCGACCCGGAGAAGCTCGACTTGAACAGAGAGGGCCTGCGCGCGCGCGACCTCCTGGTCATAGAGACGTTGAAGACGGAGGTACTCCTCAGACGAGGGAGGGGAGGGAACCGGAGCAGCAGGGGGGGTCGAAATCAACATGGCGGGGGGGGAAGAGGGCAAAACCGGTGAAGAAGAGCCTGAGGAGGATGACCCTTTTAAAAAGAGAGGCTCCGAAGGGCCGGCGATGGGGGAATCCGGAGACTCGGTGCGCACAATGGGCCCAGAACGACGAACGGGGACAAGCGAAACCGAACTATTGCGGGAGGAGGAGGGAGAAGGGCCAGGGATAGGCGAAGAGCGCACCTCCTGAACGGACAAGCGCGCACCCCTACGGCCAACAGGCACAGACTTTCGACCCTGGCCTCGCGTACCGCGAAAAAAGGCGCGAGGCGGGGGAGCACGAGGAGGAGGAACAACACCGGACCCTTCAGGGGATGTGGAAACAACAGGAAGAGGAGGGGGGAGCGGTAAACGCAAGGCGCGACGGATACTGGTAAAGGACATCGCAACGCCAGTGCGAGAGAAAGCAAAGCCTTCCGCACGAGAGCGCAACCACGCCAAGGGAATCCCCAACTGCCTAGCGGCCACTTCTAGGCCATGCTCCAACGAAAGCGAACACAGGGAGTGCGCCGCACGGCAGTCGACACAGGGCAGGGTCCCGCGAAGACGGACCTCCTGAAATCGACAGGACAGCCGACGCTCCCGACAACGATCACACTAACGAAGACCCCAAAATGGAATCAACAATCGATCGCAGAAAAAGGGCAACACTTACCGGTGCATGCGTCTCACACCACGCCAAGGAAGGGGGAACCCGCACAGCGGTACGCAGGATCTCCGCCAACAGCTCATCCGTCAAAAGGGACCCCCAGGACAACGAAGTCGCCGCCGGACGTGACACAGGATCGCTGGCCGGTTCGAACTCAACCTCTGGAGTGGAGGAACGAGGACGCCGGATCTGTCGAGATCGAACCGGCAGACGGATGACCAGCCGATGATCGGGAATTGAGGGAGGTGCGGGAGAAGATTCGGGGACCGCCCCGACACTCCCATCGACAAGTGTGACGATCCCAGGAAGAGAGGACGTCGGGGAAACGGGTCGGGGTACGCCAAGGAACGCCACACGCGCCCGATCTTCGACGGACAGCTGCGCCAACTCGGAATCGCGCAAAATCGTGCTAGGGTCAACGGAGGCGGGGGCCGCGATATCGAGATTGAAGGACGACATGAGCAGGACGAAGAGAAGATGGAGGAGGAACAAACAACCTAAGTTTTTTCTCTTTCGATCTCCGAGATCCTCAAAAACACCCACAAGGACCTACAACCGAGACCGACACGTGCCCCTCACGTGACCGCGCGCGACCCAGAAAGGAGAATAACCGCCACACTCCCCGTATTCGAACATTTCTTTTTCTGCGTCTCAGTGGCTCGACGCTTGAGAAGGGGGTAATGTCACGACCGCCCCTAAACTCGCAATCACTTACGCTTTCCCACGCACGCCCACCGTATATATGATGGCACCACTTCTTTTCAGACTCCTTACCTCGATATTACCTATTGTTAAGACTAGTTCTCGATTCTCGTTCTCGTTTCTCTCTCTCTCTCTCAATCTATTTGGCTTCACACCCGTATCACTTGAGCTCGTTCGTTCGAATCAGCCCCGGTGAACACCTCCGTCAACGCTCACGACCTCCGAATACTCCTTCGTAGGCCGTCTTCCTTGACGGACGTCAGGCCTGTCCGCTTCGGTGGTTCCAGAATAACTCTGTAACCGGCGTGCTACACAGGTCCTAACACCGCCCTGGAGGCTCTGAAAAAAATCTTGAAGCCACCGCGAAAAAAGGGTCCTGGCTACCAGCATCATGATCTCGATGAGTTGACTCACAGTCGGCTCGAGGCCATGAGGAAATTCTTGTGGAAGTACGTCAGTGGAGGAGAGACTACCCGGTGGGCAAAATCTTCCCTTGAGACTGCGCAGGACCACGAAAGGGGACCACACCATGCACGGTTGCTTCGGGAATGGACGCGTGCCTTTCTCGCAGATCACAAGGACCTCCCCATCAATTTATATGGGACCTGGAAAACGTCAATGCTTGACGATGAAGGTCTCCAACAGGGTATCTACTTACATTTGCAGACCTTGGGGCCCTATGTTCGGGCACAGGACCTCGTGGATTTCATGAAGAAACCCGAAACCATGGCCAAATTCAACTTAAAAAAACCAATCAGCCTCGCAACCGCTCAGCGATGGATGAAGCGGCTCGGTTATCGGTGGACGGTGACACCTACCGGGCAATATGTTGACGGGCACGAGCGAGCGGATGTTGTCAACTACCGACAAAAAAAATTTCTGCCCCGTTGGATGAGCATTGAAGAGCGTACTCGACGTTGGAAGGCCGGGTTTAAGGAGGCGGAGGATGTCGAAGAGATGCGCCCAATCCACCGCCGGATTGTTGTCTGGTTCCACGACGAGTCCACTTTCTATGCAAATGACCGTCGAAGGCAGCGTTGGGTGCACAAGGATGAGAATGCAGTTCCGCGGGCCAAAGGTGAAGGAGCTTCGCTGATGGTTGCGGATTTTGTTTCGGCAGACTACGGATGGTTGGCATCACCAGACAAAACTGAGCGAGCTCGAATCTTGTTCAAAGCGGGGAAGAACCGGGAAGGATATTTCACAAATGACGATACACTCAAACACGCAACAACGGCGATGGATATTCTGACAAAATATTACCCGAACGAAGAACATATCCTAGTTTTTGACAACGCGACGACCACTCATACCAAGCGATCCGACTCATCCCTTTCCGCCCGACACATGCCAAAAGGTACCAAAGCCGTTGGAGAATTCTGGGGCGCCACAGTACCGGTTCTCGATTCAGATGGGAAGCAAGTGTATTTACGCGATGAAACTGGGAAGCTCACCCGAAAGCCAGCGACACAGAAAATTCGGATGGACGATGCGACATTTCCTGATGGGACGCCACAATCATTATACTTCCCGGATGACCACGCTGTTCATCCCGGCTGCTTTAAGGGGATGGCTGTGTTACTCCAGGAGCGAGGACTTCTGGCAGAATCGAAGCTTCGATTCGAGTGCCCGAACTTCAAGTGCAAGCCTGGTGTCACAACCTGCTGTTGCCGCCGCGTCCTGTATTCTCAGCCAGATTTTGTGGCTGTGGAGTCTCTCCTTGAAACCCATTGTCACTCTCGGGGGTTTGAGGTCCTGTTCTTGCCGAAATTCCATTGTGAGCTTAACTTTATTGAGCAATGCTGGGGTTTTGCAAAGCGAAAGTATCGCGAGTTTCCGGCGTCTTCGAAGGAAGCTGATCTCATGAAAAATGTACTGGCTGCACTTGAAATGGTACCTCTCGAGACCATGCGCAGGTGAGTTCACTTCATGAGTCATGGCCTTTGCATTGATTCAGCCTCAGGTACTCTTATCGGGCCCAGCGGTTCATGCATGCTTATCACGAGGGCTTGAGTGGAAAAGATGCAGCATGGGCATGCAAAAAGTATCGGGGCCATCGAGTAATTCCTGCTTCGCTTCTTGCTCATTTTGATAAGGTAAATACTATTGTATCATAGAATACTACCGTGTGCTTTAATACATATTTCTTGTCGAATGCGCGCAAAATGCGCGATGGGGACTTGCGTTGGGCGCGGAATTCACGTGATGAGGTCACAGCAAAGTAACATCACATGATGCCGTCGAGTATGAACAAGGTCTATCTTAGAAGTTACAGATATTGCCAATTCCCACCGCGATTTTTGATTTCACATTTACTCTCGCGGTTGACAAAGCCTTATATTGGCCATAATGTACCCAAGGGAATGATTCAGATCACATTTTGTGGCCTTACAGATGCATATAAAGGTAATAGAAAGATGTATTCCAGAAGATACACAGACATCTATGTAGTATATGTAGTTACTACTTACATGGTAATGCATAGCTCCCCTGCACCCAGACCCGGAAAAAGTGATGATCAGCCCCTCATAAGTGCAGTGTTGTGGGACGAGGTTACGAGGCAGGTCGGACCTGTGACAAAGGATGAGTTGCCGATATCGAAAGGTCAAGGAAAGGCTCACCATAATTCAACTCAACATCTGTGACCTCGTTGTCACCTGGTGATGGCGCTGGCTTGCTTTTCGGTAAGCCATAAGCAACGAAAGCAATGACAAAATGTGAGAAATGACATACCTAACCAGAGGCTGGAGACTGCCAAAGGAGAGATTCTCGTGGTTGTCTAAAGATCAGAAATGTCAGTCGTGTGGAGAACACGAGTTGTACACAGGGAGCGGCATCACAATGATGACATGGTGCTTGTGTCAACAGAGTTGCCCACAGAACGGGTGATCTCAACATGAGACACCACAAGCACCAGGAAGGAGACATTATCCTCCGCAAATAATGGGGAAAATGGGGGGACAGAGGCAGAAAGCAACAAGCGACGTGACAACGAAACTGTGGCTTGATGGACGTTGAAGCGGAGTTTGATTGGACTTAGTCATTTTTTTTATTCTTTGTCACATGGAAAGTGATCCATCGACCACTTGTGAACCCCTTACAATGTTGTCACGCAATATAATGCAATATGATCCATTGTGAATGATTATATTGATCTGTCAACCGTCACAATATTGTAGTGTTTTACAAGGTCCCACGGCTTTTTCCCAAATTTGCTGATGACGATCATTCCGATGTTCCGCGACCTGATCCTTCCCACGCAAAGGTTTATCGTCCACTGCGAAGGAGTAATCGCACTGGCGCCAAGTTCGAAGATGACGGAGCGAAGAAGGCGAAGGAGGGTTTCAATGCCGCTCCCAAAGCTGCCCAGCATCAAGCGAACGACAGCTCGTGGCCCACCGTCACTGTTCCCGGTCGTGAGACAGCTCGACCGATGGCAGACCTATATCTGCTACGTGTAAGGGGTCAGTCAAATCGAGTGATACCTGCTGATATTTCTATTGCCAGGCTTGGGCACAATCTGTGGAACGCGACAGCACTTTTATCGTTTTCAACTGTGGCAACTTCGAAAGAATAGGCTTCCGTCATCGCGCTAGCCAAACCCTTTATCTCACCGACCTCATTGACGTCGTAAATTGCGAGAGTCCTGCTTATGGACTCATCCAAACAGGACTATATATGTCTATCGTTCAAGATGCCATCGAGCGCATGAAACAACATCAGGCAAAAGAAGAACTCGCACTGCCAAAAAATCTGAAAAGGCAACGAAGCACAGTCTCACTGCCAAGCAAGCGGCATAAGACGAGGGCGGCGACCGCAAAGGAAATTAACGAGGTACAGACGGAGCGCGAGAACCTCGAGGTATCATCTAATTCACAATCCCCAAACACTCAAGGACTTATCTCCGTAACACAGTTGGTCAAGAAGTATGCGGCGACGCGCTCCCTGGCTCTCATCGAATTACGCTATGGTGTATACAACTCACCAGCTCCTGCATCCTTCGTGCGGTCGAAGACTCGACGGAACACGAGATACAAGTCCAATGAATATCTTTCGTTAGTTTTGACATCCGAAATTGCATCAGGTGCAACTGGAGTTGCTCATGTCGCAGAGCTCAAAGTGCTTGTGGCTGGCCGCACTCTGAGCAGTGCAGCTGTTGTAAAACTGGCTTTTGAGCCAGAACAGATCCAGCGTCTGCGTCACGAGTTTTCAATCTTTCAGCATCTGAAATCCCAAGGAGTTGTTGAAGGCATCCCCTTCATCTTTGGATTATTCGAGGATGTCGAGACTGACGCGTTGGCCCTTGTTATGACCCATGTTGGGACATGCTTGCTGACTCTTTGGCCGAACCTCCGTGACATGAAATTAAAGCTTCCTGAAGCGGCTAGGTCTGTCGCTCATTATTTTACTCCTCCTAAATTAATGTGAGATGTCCACTCATTAGGACTTCATTCCATCGTGTCATGAGCAGCATCCATCAAGCGGGGGTGCGGCACATGGACATCCGCCCTGAGAACCTTACGATCGCTGGCGATGATCAAGCAGCCATCATCGATTTTGACCAGGCTGAACTGAATCATAGCGAAGGCGCAAAGCGACGTGAGATGCGGCACCTCACTGCACTCCTGAACGGTTCATATAGGCCCCCTGGTGCATTTCCCAGTGGCCAAACCACTCCGGAGCAAAATACCCCGGAACCAGAAACCACAGCGAGGCGAAAGGCTTCCCTGCAGCCCGTGGCCGAAAGCGACGAAACTGAGGATCCAGATGACGCAGTCGATAATCACGACGCAAGCGGCAAGAACAATCCTTGACTTGATCTCAAACACCTATGATCAGAATATACTCTTGTTGCCAACATTGCTCCAGACGTTTTTGATGCATAGTTTTAAACCCTGCTTGTGTCGATACATTTTTTGTTCATTTCTTCGTCTTCACTTACATGGACACTGCGCTTGAGCGCTGTCAACGTGAGCTTTTCCGCGTCGTTCACCTTTGGTTTCATGGTTGCACTTGATACGTTTTCCTCCCCTTGTTTTTGCCTTGTTTTGCTTTCGTCGTTTTTGCTTTTCTTTCGTCCCGTTTGGCTTTCGTCTCGTTGCCTTTCTCAAATATTCGCGTCGCGTCTCTTTGGACTCGTTCAACCGCTTCCACAACCGTACTTTTCTGCATCAACCGGGCCATGGGATTGTCATAGTTTGTTATTACATGATCTTCAACGGGTACGTATCAGACGAGGCAGATAGTTAGAAAAAAAGTGAATGTAAATGGGCCATAATGGAGTCAGTTCGCCACAAAAAAAGGTCCAACGAGTTCAATCATTCGCCTCTTCTACAGTTCGCTCCTCTTCTCCCCTTGATGTCGGATCCCAACCGTAGCGCTCAGGGATGTTGGCAGAATACTCGTCATCCTCTAAGGGATGTTTATTGTGGGGATTCTGTAGTATTTCGAGAAGCTGCTGGATTTCCCTGTTCTTAGCTTGGACGTCTTTGGAACGCTTTGCGTCGCTAAAGTCGATGATAGAAATTCTAGGCAACTTCCCATCGAATTCTGGATGGCGAACGATAAAGTGCTTGAGTGAGATGGCTCCATGGCAGATGTCAGCGGCGTGCACACTTCAGAGTGCCTTCAAACACTCAGTTCTGCAGGAATACCAGTCGATCAGATGTGCTGATAATCAGAATTTATGGAACGTACATCAACACACTGGGCACAGGAATTTTACCGTGGCATGCGCGTGCCGCCCGTGCACCCGTGCTTTGCCCGTGCCACGGACTTGCACGCGCAGACACGGGCAGGCACATGGTAGTTTTCACGTAGTCCTTGCAGGAGAAGTAGTACGTGCAGACACGGGCGGGCACATGCTAGCTTTCGCATAATAGTCCATGTAGGAGAAGATGTAGACACTCTCTATTTTTAGGCGACGAGGCTGCCCTAAACTAAACCGTCGCATATCATCTGCTACCACACCTGCCAACACTTTCCCTGCTGATGCGTGCGAACCAGCCTCTGCAAATGGAGCCACTGGATGTGTTACCTCGCGGACTCAGTACTCAGAGCCGAGTGCGATGTCATTTCCTACCTTGATCTTATCTCGCGCATATATACACACATACACTTAAGCCTACCTTCATTTTGTAAGAACATATGGCTGAAGTCTAGCCTACTTTTCGTAGAGCTTCGAGACGGTCTTCAGTTTAATTTCTTTTCCAGCACACTCTCAATCCTAACAAGTCTACCATACCGAACCGTGTAGCGTACTTCAAATAGATTTAAGTCAGCTTGAAAAAGTTCGATATCTTTCCAGCGTACCTCAATCCTAACGAGTCTACCATACCGAACCGTGTAGCACACTTCAAATAGATTTAAGTCAGCTTGAAAAAGTTATCTTTACAGCGTACCTCAATCCTAACGAGTCTACTGTGTCAAACCGTGTAGCGTACTTCAAAAAGCCTAAGTTTGAACCCTAAGATACAGCGAGTCTACCGTGCTCGCGAGTCTACCATGCCCGAGCCGTCGCGCCAGCCTATGAAAGGTCTACCCAGCCTATACGGGCTATGTCAATAAAATAAAATTTCATCATATTACGAGCATACCTTGAGTGCTTTATTGAACACGGCTTGACAGTCTGTCGCAAGTCGTCTATACATGGCCGCCTGTCGGTCGCAGTACGCGGCTCGCCCGCCTTTCGTCGCCATCCCAAGCTCACCCCAGACGTCTGCCATCCTCGAAAACGACGCCACGCTGCGTCGAAACTCCTCTTGCAGAATCTCCTTCTCCTCTCGTGATCTGTCACGCGCTGCTCGATCGCGAAACCACTTGACCCGATCCACTGCCGTCCATTAGCATTGAGCCAGCCAGGTGAGCCATTCGAGAACGCTTACTTTCGACACTCCATTCCGACTCCTCTTCGAGGGTCATGCCAATACGCCGTCCAACGTGCCAGAACCACGGGTCCTGCTTCTTTGCATCACCCAGCTTGTGGCGTTCAGTCACGTTCTTCTGCCACAGCTGTTCTTTGAGCAGAGGTTGCAGTGCCTTGTCATCCGGGTCAAGGCCGAGCGCGAGGAGCTTTTTGTACACGCGTTGGTACCGCTCCATTGCTGAGGTCTTTTCTAATTGGAGGGTGCGGAGATATTGCTGCGCGCGGGTGTTGGATCGTTGTCCGTGGACGTTAACTTGCTTAAACTGTAGGTTAGCGTTGACTGTCTTGATAGCCAGTCGAACCTCAGCGAGGGCATCGTGTGCTTGACCTTCACGCAGTTGGTATTCGACCCGGGCCAAGGACTCGAGCCCTAGAGCGCTGCGTCGAGTGACGGTGAAGTCGGAGGGGAGCAGGAGAGGGATATCCTCCGTTGCGATAGCTTCTGTCGAATTCACTTCGCTTAGGAGAGCCGGAAAATTGTCAGTTGTTCTTGACGCCAACTGGCAAGCTCTTGAGCAAGCCTGGCGCGTGGACTCGACGTCTGAGCATCAGTTTTGGACTTGGAGGATAGCTGGGCCCTGCGAAGTATGTATTAGATGTGCAGTTGGGAGTAGAATAAGTGTACGCACTGTTTCTCCTCAAGCTGTAGCCCTGTGTTCAGAAATGACGCGAGGCCTGCTCGATTATCGTCGCCACTAGAGGCAGCGAATTCAGCACTCGCTAAAGCTTGATACACCCGGTTCAACGATGGCGGCCCTTGGGAACTGGTCAAGACGTTGAAGTCACTAATGGCCGTGTCGACTTACCTCCTTCCAGCTGTACTTCATATACACTCTGTACAACTCCTTTTGAGACGACCTTCGGCCTTGTATCCATGGTCTCCCACTGTGCGATTAGATCCGGTGCATGCATATTAGTCAATGCAGCAAAATCGTCCTCCCGCGTTTGTAGAGTCTTGACGCACGCGATATACATACGATGAAGTGTTGCGGCTGTAGAACTAGATCAAATATAACCTTCAACAATGGATACAATGCTGACCGATCTGATGAACTTTCGTCCAGTTCCAATGACCAAAAAAATCGTCGAGGCTATCGCGGCGATGACCATCGTTCTGCTCCTTGGTGCTCCCTGCAGATTGGTTTTGTTCCGCCCATCCACCTTCAATGTTCTCGCCCCAAGTCTCGCCGGAATACTTCAAGTAGTTGAAGGCCCACAAAAGCATGCAAATCAGAACATGGTTCACGACGTGCATCTTGGGAATTGCGCCCCGAATCTTCCCGAGCAGAGGGACGACGTCTGGAAACCATTTCATAAAATGTTTCTCGAGATTAATACAATATTGACACCTAAAGCTAATGAGTTTCAAGTGATTCTTCCCTAAGTAAGATAAACGAACCATATATCATAACTGATCATGATCCAGCGCAGGCGGCTGGCCTCGGCAATCGCGTGGGCCAACGCATAGTCAGTGTTCGCGAACCTGCACGGCGGAATCAGTCAGTGTTCGAGTGTGAAAGACGAGCAGCTTACGCTTCGCCTTTAGTGAGGTCAACCGTTCCCTGTGGCATGTAACAGCCATGGCGGGCACACTGGAAGGCGACGACGCCGCTCACCACGGCATTCTTGAACTTCGCGATATTCTGCATCTTTCCTGCTTTGAGGTGTGGACAGGTCCTGCGAAATACACCATGAGACGACGGCCACGATAGCTGAGAAGAAACGTACCTCTTCCGGATGAATGCCAACCCTTTTAAGATAGCCTTTGAATGGCTCGGTCGGTACGAAATAGCCGTTGCCGTTGTTGAGGGCCGTGTCATCCGGATCATCATTCTTAAGCTTGCGTTGGAGTCGAAAGTTGCCATCGGTGGATAGAAAAAGGGTGTACTTGTGGCTATATCTGGTCAGCGACGAGGAACGTGCGTGGCAAGAATCACTCACGTCTCATCGTCATGGGCAGCCCGGATCACAGCATCGTCTATGTTGAAGCCGACCTCAGGGCAAGCTGGACATCGGACCGTGTGTTAGGACCTGATGTAGCACGCTGGTTACGGAGTTATTCCGGGACCACCGAGGCGGACAGGCCTGACGTTGTCGAGGAAGACGAGCTTCGAAGGGGTGTTCGGAGGTCGTGAGCGTCGACAAGGACATTCGCAAGAGCTTGTTCGAACGAATGAAGCTTAAGCGATACGAGAGTGAAGCAGAATAGATTCAAGAAAGTGATAGAGAACAAGAACGAGAACAGAGACTAGTCGTAACAATTGGTAATATCGAGGTAAGGTGTCCGAAAAGGAAGTGGTGTCATATATGTACGGCGGACGTGCGTGGGAAAGCGTAGTGGGTGTGACTTTAGGGGTGGTCGTTAGGGACGTTCGTGACATTACCCCCTCCTCAAGCGTCGAGCCACTGAGACGCGGAGAAATGTTCGGATACGGGGAGTGTGGCGTTTGTTTTTCCTTTTTGGTGCGCGCGCGCGGTCACGTGAGGGGCACATGAGGGCCTCGGTTGTGGGTCCTTGTGGGTGTTTTGAGGATCTCGGAGATCGAAAAGGAGAAAAACTTGGTCGTTTTTCTTCTTCTGTTTCCATTCTGTCGACCTCATGTCGCCTGCTATGCCCCGTGTCGCGTCTCCTCCTCCTAATGCCCCCGCTTTGCGAGATCCGGACGTGGCGCCTTTGATCGACGAAGATCGGTCGCGCGTCGCGTCCTTAGACGCGCCTCAACCCGTTTCCCCGGCGCCCTCTCTCCCTGGGATTGCCACCCTTCTCGATGGGAGTGACGGGGCGGTCCCCGAGTCGTCCCCCGTTCCTCTCCCACCTCCTGTCCCTCGTCTGATCATCCGCCTGCCCATTCGATCCCAACAGATCCGTCGCCCTCGTTCCACCACTCCCGAGGCCGATTTCGAGTTTGCTAGTGACCCTGTGTCGCGTCCGGCGGCGACTTCGTTGTCGTGGGGGCCCCTCTTCACTGATGCGATTTTGGCGGAGGTGTTGCGTACCGCTGTGCGGGTTCCTCCCTCCTTGGCGTGGTGTGAGGCGCATGAGCCGGTATGTCGCCCTTCTGGTGCCGTTTCACTTCCTCCTGCTCCCCCTCCTCGTGCTATTTTCCGTGGTACGCGAGGTCAGGGACGAAGGTCTGTGCCTGTCGGTCGTGGGGGTGCGCGCTTGTCTGTTCCGGAGGCGCGCCCTTCGCCTATGCCTGGTTATTCTCCTCCCCCCTCCGATAGCTCGGTTTCCCCTTTCCCTGTTCGTCGTCTTGGGGCCGCCATGCGTGCCGCTTCTCCGGATTCTCCCATCGTCGGGCCCTCGGAGCCTCTCTTTTTAAAGAGTTCGTCTGAATCGGTCTCTCCCTCACCGGTTCTGCACCAGGCTTCCCCTCCTGCTATGTTGATGTCGTCCCCCCCCGCTGCTCCTGCCCCTCTTGCTCCTTCGCCTGAGGAGCACCTCCGTCTTCGGCGCCTCTATGACCAGGAGGTCGCGCGTGCGCAGGCTTTGTCCCTCCAGGTAGAGCGTCTCCAGGCCGAGGGCGAACACAACAAGGGTCGTTTTCGTGGAGTCCTAGCCGAACTCGCCGACGAGCGTGAACGTTTCCTTCATCTGCAGGCGCAGACATCGAGTGCCGTGGAGGTCGTCGACGTCGATCGTGACGCCGAGGTCGAGGATCTGCGGATGGAGGTTGCGGGTCTTGAGGATGAGGTTGCGGGTCTGAAGGGGCACGTCGTCCATCTCCAGGAGGTTCGGGACTATTGGCGTGGTCATGCCTTGGACCTTCGCGTTCGCACCGATGGTGAGTCTTTCTTTTGTCTTCTTTTGTTCTCTTTTTTTCACCTCCGGAATTTGTTGTAGCTCTTGAGCTTGCGCGTGTTGCTTTCGCATCCGATATGTTTGTTGCGGATGGCGCTCTGCGTCGCGCCCTCGTCGAGATGGAGGCGTCGCCGGTCCGGGGTATCGTCGACGCCGCTCACCAGATTCTTGAGCAGCATTCTCTCCGCGAGCTTTTTCGCCCTCCCGTCGATCCCGAGTCCCCTTTTCCCGCCTTCGAGCATTTCCTTGCTCTTCATCGTCCATCTCTCACTCGTGAAGACGCCCTTGCGGGGTTCGTGTCTCAGTCTCAATTGATCGCCGACGACGAGCAGGACATCGCGTCGATGCTTCCTCTGGAGGTAGGGGTGGTTGGGGAGGTGGGGGTTGGGCGCGAGGACGGTTCCTCTGCCAGTGCAGGTCCCTCCAAGCGTCGTCGCATCGAGTAGACGGTCTTTTTCGCGGTGTCTTGGACTTCCTTCATTTCCTTTTGCCAAATATTTACACCTGAAGTTCGTTTATTTTTTTCTTGGTATCGTTTCTCTTTCGTAATGTTGTTGTCCAGGAGGTACGAATACATATAACACAGTTTGTCTTCTTGAAATGGATTTGCATAATTTTTCGTGATGTGCATGAGTGTTCGTCGAGTCGTTTTAAATCGTGGGGTCCCGTGGCTTTCTTGGGAAAAGTCGGTGGAATTCGAGGGCCATGTCTTTTGCTCCCTCCATATTCTCCGCTGGTTCCCAGGTATCGTCTTCGGGGCCGTACCCTTCCCATCGTACCAAGTAGAGGACATGTTTCCCTCGTGTTCGGGAATCTAGGATTTGTCCCACTTCGTAGTGTTCTTCGCCCTCGACTTTGATCGTCTGCGGAGGTGGTTTTGATCGTCCAGGGAAATTCTCGTGTTCGTGCTTCTCGAGTAACTTGACGTGGAATACGTTGTGAATCCCTTTCAGTGTCGGAGGTAGTTCCAGTCGATACGCATGGCTGGAAATCTTCTGCAGGATTTTGAAGGGGCCCAGTCTCCGGTGGTCTAGCTTTTTGGAGGGGCATTTCGTTTTGATGTTCCGGCAGTCGAGCCATACCTCCGTTCCTACAGCCCAGTCTGGTGTAGGGTCCCGCTTCTTGTCCGCGAATCGTTTGTAGGCTTCGTTTGCGATCTCTATTTCTTTGCGGAGGTAGTCCTGGAGGGTCCGGAGGTCTACGGCTACCTCCTGGGCTTCTTTCGCCGGTATATCTTTTATAGAGATTGTCAAGCGGGGGTGATAACCCTTGTTCGCAAAGAAAGGGGAAACTCCCGTGGTCGAGTGGGTCGTATTGTTATACGTGAATTCCGCCAGAGGGAGCTGGGTTCGCCAGTTGGTCTGGAGATAGTTCACGTACATCCGGAGGTATTGTTCCAGTGTCTGATTTACTCGTTCCGTCTGGCCGTCGGTCTCCGGGTGATATGCGGTCGAAAGGTTCGATTTGATGTCCAGGGCTTTACATAGCGAGCTCCAGAAACGGGAGACGAAGAGGGTGCCTCTGTCAGAGATGATGTCATCGGGCAGTCCGTGCTTGGAGAAGACATGTTCCAAGAATAGCTGAGCAAGTTCCTTTGCTGTGTCCGTTGTGTGACAGGGTATGAAGATGCCTTGCTTGGTGAGGCGGCATACTACGACCAGTATGGCGTCGTACCCATCCGATTCCGGTAATTCTACGATGTGGTCCATGGATATGGAGGCCCACGCCCTTCGCCCAATCTGGAGTGGTTTCAATAATCCGTATGGGCTATGGCGTGGGACCTTCGCTCTTTTACAGGTATGACAGCTTCGGACGTATCGAGTGACCTCCTTCCGTAATCCGGGCCAGAAATAAGTCCTCATGATGAGTTGTGTGGTCTTTCTGATCCCTGGATGTCCGCGCAGTTTGTGATCGTGGTGTTGCTGTAGGATGTCGAGTCGTAATCTGGAATGGTCTGGTACATAGATTCTTCCGTCGCGAAGGAGTAGTTTGTGATCATCGGATAGGGAGAATGCGGAGGTCTCTTCTCCGGGTTTGGGTGCATGCCTTTCGAAGAAATCGTCTCGGGGTGCGTTCCGGACATTGTTTAGTAGGAGCTCCTCGTTCAGTATTAGGGCCGCGTTCAATCGTTCGGGGGGTATGATGATGCGGTTGTTGAAGGAGTTGTGATCCTGCTCGAAACCCTTCTTTGGATACACGTCCGCTCTTCGCGTAAGGGCATCTGGCTTCGCTCCCAGTCTTCCGGGTCGATAGTTTATCTGGAAGTCGAAGTTCGCCAGGCATTCCGACCATCGTGCTTGTCTGCGACTGAGTTGTTTGGTCGTGGAGAAGTACTGTAGGTTGTTGTGGTCGGAGTACACTTGAATGCGGTGGGGAGATCCCTCTAGGTAGGCCCTCCATTGTTTAAACACTTCCACGATTGCTAGGAGCTCCTTGTCATAGATGTCGTAGTTGAGCTCCGCGTCTATCATAGTTCTCGCGTAGAAGGCGACCGGACGTAAGTCTTGTGATGTCTCGTCAAATTGGGAGATGATCCCCGCTATGGCGAAGTCGGAGGCATCGCACTCTAGTATCACCGGTAGTTGAGGATCGAAGTGTCGTAGGATGGGTGCGGAGGAGAATGCTTTCTTCAATAGCTCGAAGACTCCTTCGCATTCGGAATCCCATTTCCAGATTGTGTCCTTTTGCGTGAGTTTATTTAACCTCTTCGTTATGCCCGAGTAATTGTCGATAAACCGCCGATAGAAGTTTGCAAAGCCTAGGAAGGATTGGAGTTCTTTGACCTTCGTCGGTCTAGGCCACTTCCGGATCGCGTCGACTTTTCCTGGATCCATCTTTACTCCGCCGGGGGATACGATGACGCCTAGATATTCGATCTCCGTAGTGTGAAACGTACATTTCTCCGGTTTCGCATGAAGGTTGTGTTTCCGGAGCCTCTCGAGGACCTTCCGAACGTGTCCGTGATGTTCCTCTAAGGTCTCCGAGAAAACCAGAATGTCGTCGAGATAGATCACTACGAACACGTCGTTCATGTCGTGAAAGATGTCGTTCATGAAGTGTTGGAACGTCGCGGGTGAGTTTGTCATGCCGAAGGGCATTACCAGGTATTCGAAAAGTCCATAGCGAGTGCGGAAGGCTGTCTTCCATTCGTGTCCCGGAGCTATGCGGACGTTGTTGTAGCCCACTCGGAGGTCGATCTTCGAGTATACTTTTGCTTTTTGAAGTCGGTCTATGAGGTCTCCGATCAGGGGTAGAGGGTAACGGTTCTTCTTGGTGATCCGATTTAGTCCTCTATAGTCCACGCATAGCCGGAGTGATCCGTCCTTCTTCTTTGCGAACAGTACCGGAGCTCCCGCTGACGAACTCGAAGGTCGGATGAACCCTTTACCGAGCATCTCGTCGATGTAATCCTTCAATGCTTTCAACTCCAGTTCGGACATGTTGTATATCTTTCCGAAAGGAGGGGTAGTGTTTTCGTCGAGTTCCACTGTGTGATCGTAAGGTCGGTGTGGGGGGATGGTTTTCGCTTCGCCCGCTGAGAATACGTCTTCGAAGTCCCTGTACTCCGGAGGTAGGACTTCCTCAAAGATTTCCTTTTCTGTCTTTGGTTGCTTGGGTTCGTCGTCGGAGGTGTTATTGGCATGGAGGTGTTCTTCCTGTTCGGTGGGGGAGATGTGTAGTTGGAACGCTGTGGCTCCGTCCCTGATGAGGTTCGCGAATGGCGCCGCTCCGATCAGGCGGATGCTTTGTGTTTCGACATCCTCTTCTCTCTCTCCGGTTTCGTCTTCGACCTCCGTTTCCGGGTTGGTTTCCTCTTCTTCCTGTGTTTCTGTCGTTGGGGACGTTGCGGGTTTCCGTTTGGGGTGGGGTTTGAATTTGGACCTCGGAACGTTTGGAGGGAAGTAGTTGGGTGGAGGTGGTTTTCGGGTGTGTTTCCGTCCCATTACCTCCTCTGGCGACTCGGTTGTCGGTGTTGGTACTTCCTCTTGGGGTTCGTTGGTGTTTGGGCGAGTGTCTTCCTCCTTCATGTTATCGCTGGAGGTGTCGTTCTGATCGTTGTCGTCGTCCAGGAGGTCCCTGAGGAGGGGCTGTTTTTCCGAAAGGGGGTTGGCTGGTTTCGGAGCTTCGACGTCTTCCTCCTCCTCAAGGGTCACGGTTCCCCATTGCGTCTTCTGGGAAAGCGATATCGCGGCTAGTCCTGCTCCTTGTTCCATGGTCATGGACATTTCCCGCCAGTCGATGTCCGGATTTGCTTCCCGTAACCAAGGTAATCCGAGCACTAATGGTGTGGCTGGATGTAACTGTATTATGAGGAGGTCGACCTTATACTCTAGTCCGTTCTCGAGTTTGATCGTTTCGGGACTATGGTGTGAAATGGCTCCGCCTCCGCTGGGGTTTCCGTCGAACAGTTGTAGGGTCATGGGGTTGGCGAGAGGTTCCGGCTTCGTACACGAGGATTTTGTTATGAAGTTGCCCGCCGCCCCACTATCAATAAGTGCCCGTAGACGCGTTGCAGATCCCTCCAACTGTACTTCGATCGTGAAGGAGCGAGCCGACCGCGAGGGTAAGCGTTGAGCTCCTGTGTCTGTTGTTGTTGGAGCGACTTCCTTTTTCCTTCGGAGGTCCGGTAGTGATCCTTCGATTTTGCCGTTTGACCCCCGTCGTAGCGTGATGCAGAGGTCTTTCCAATTTATGTGGGGATTGACCTCCTTCAGCCATGATAGTCCCAGTACTATCGTCGCTGTCTCGTGGAGTTTCGTTATGAGGAATCTTATCCTCTGAGTAGTGCCGTCACTGAATTTGACGTCGTTGGTGGTATAGTGTGTGATTTTGCCTGATGCGGAGAGTTCTCCGTCGAATAGGCAGAGGTTTATTGGGGGGTTGAGCTCCTCAAGGTGGAGCCCACGTGATGTCGCCATGACAGAGTCCATGAAGTTGTCGGTAGCTCCGCTGTCGATGAGCGTGTTTTCGGGGTCTTCTCCTCCTCCGTTTGGCGTGAGGTGTATTAGGAATGCCAGTGACGAATGGGAGGAGAGTGTTACAGTGCGGGTGTCCGTTGTCGATAATGCCGTTGCGCGTAGTTTAGTGTCAAGGTCCGGTTTTAGGTCTTCGCGATTCAGAGCCCGGGCAAGTCCTGAATCGCCCCCGCGTTTCCCTCTTCTGTCTTGTGATGGAATTCGAAGATGTCGTCGCCGATGAGGTAGGTGGCTCTGCCAATGGCGTTTGCTGTTGGGCAGTCGCGCATCCAGTGTTCCAGGTCACCGCATAGGATGCAGGCCTTGTCTCGAATTCGTTGTTGCTTTACGTCTTCGTCAATCTTCACCCAGGGGCGTGTTGACTTCTTGAAACCGAAGTTGTTGGCTTGTAGGGCCTCCTCGTCGTCCCATGCGATTTCCTGGTCTTGCGCCTTACCTTCCCTACCTGAGTCCGGGTCCTGATCATGACTTTCGGCGTTCAAGCGTGCGTTCCTGTTCCCTTGAGCCGTTTGCGGCGTCGTGCGGCTTGCGGGTCCGGCCGAAGGTCCCATCGGAGGTCGTGCGGAGGTGTTGGGGGTGTTCGCGTTATTCGCCCAGAGGGGTTTGTAGGACTCTGGATTTTCTATGCGATGTTCCCAGTACCTCCGATCGATTTGAGTGACCAGATCTCGGTAACCTTCGTAGGTTTCGGGGCTTGGTGCGATGGCCAGGACGTTAAGGATTCGTTGGGGGAGCGCTTTCCGGAGTGTGAACTGTAGTGCTACCCAGTTCCAGCCTGTTTCGTACGCTTCTTGTTCGAACTTGATGATGAATGCTGTGAACTTTTCCCATTCCTTCATTTTCAGTCGCGAAATGTTGTTCTCGGCTTCCACTCTCGAGTTCGGTATTCCGAAGCGTGATCCTAATTCGTGTACGAATCCTTCCCAATTCGTGAACATCGGGTGTTGGGGGTTGTACGTGAGTTGCAGCCGAAAGTAGTCCATAGCTCCGTCCTTTAAGTAGGAGCTCGCGAATGACACCTTCAGGTGATCCTGTTCGTAGGTGATCGCCTTGGCTTGAAACGTTACTAGGCATTCCGTGACGAAGGTTTTCCATCTCCTCGGTTCTTTTCCAGTGAAGGGGTCCGGTTTCCTGATGTTGATTTTCGATTCCAGGTTTAGGAGGTGTCGGTACTGTTCCGGGGTCAGGTTTTGGTTTGGGCCTAAGAGCTGTTGCGGTGGAGGTGGGGGTCGTTGAGGGTTTGCGAATTGGCCTCCTCCCGGATTTCCGGGTGGGCCTCCTCCTCCTCCTCCTCCGTGGCCTCCTCCTCCCCCTCCGGGACCTCCGTGGCCTCCCGGGCCTCCTGGTCCTTGTGGTGGTCCGTATCCTCCGTGACCTCCCCCTCCTCCAGGACCTCCTGTTCCTCCGGGGCCGTTTCCCCAATAACCTCCTCCTCCCCCTCCTGGTCCTCCGGGGCCGTTTCCCCATTGAGTTCCTCTCGGGGTAGGTGGTCCCGAGGATCCCGGAGGTGGTTGGGGCTATGGAGGTGGTCCGTTGTACTGGGGGTTCGGTCGTCCGCCGGGTATGGGTGGGGCTGGTCCGGGGTTGTAGCCAGTTCTGTATTGTTCGAACTGGGGGAATTGTTGTTGGGTCCCTTGCCTTCCGTCGAGGATATTTACGTTTTGACCGGGGCCGGGGTCCGCTCCGATTCCACGTCGTTCTCTTGGGGAGATTGGGCGTGGGCCTTGCGGTGACCTCCTGTTCTGACTTGCCAGATGAGGTGGTGTTTGGCGCCAGTCTTCTCGTGCCCTGGGGGGTGCTCCCTCCCTTCTTTCCGAGTTTTCTTCGCGTAGTTCGTAGCTGTGGGCGTACGACAGTGGCGTTGGGATTCCCCGTTCCGACGGAGGTAGGGGAATGTTCTCAGGTTCCCTCGGAGGTACTCCTTCTTGGTTTGCGAAGGTCCTCTGTGGGCCCTGAAAACCCGAATTTGGCCTGGAAAACGGTCCTTCGACAGGGGGGTTCTCTTCGGGGATTATTTGTAAGTTGTGGGCTCCCCAGAACCCGAATGTCGGAGCTCTTCGAGCGTCTGTCCCTGGTGTGACGGTGGGTTCGAACCCTTCTTGGCTGGGGGGAGCGTTCCCTTGGTTCATCCTCCTGAGTAGAGCTGAAGCTGTCTGCGTATTGACCGTGCTTGTCGCTCGTGGAGGTTCTTCGAATCTAGTTTCGATTCTGGAGGGAACGGGCTCCTGAATTGGCATGTGGAAGGAACGTCCCGCGCTTTGGGGGTCGGAGAATCTTCTTCCCTCGTTGGACGTCTGGATTTCTCCAGCCAGAGCGCGTAATCTTCTTTCGTTTCCCCCCATTTGTAGCAACACCGTCAGTTGTGGGGGTAATCGATGGGCTTCGTGCAGTTGCATGGTCGACAACACGAGGTTGGCCCATTGTTCCGCTGTTCGGGGTTGATGATCCATCCCCATGGTTTCGACTAGGAGCTCGTGCGCTTGTTGTGAAAACTCTTCTCGCGTCATGCGGAGTTCGTAGAGTATCCTTTCGTGGTCTGAACCGTGTAGAAAGGGGTTTGTTGACGAGCGAACTGTCCCTGTCCCTCCTCTCATGCCCTATCCCTCCTCTGGAACATCTCCGGGTGCCTCAACCTTTCGTAGTACGACCCGGGAGTCTGGTTACTTGAAGGCGGAGGTCCGGAGGTCGTTGCGGATGGTGGTAAGGGAGGATAGTTGGGGGTGGCGAGTTGGTAAGAGGGGTTGAAAACGTTTGAGGGGGTCCGGGGTAGGGGTCGTCGTGGGTCCTGACTGACTGAGGAAAAATCCCCCTCATGTTGGCCAGGTTGGAAGATCTGGTGTTCCAACCTGGACCTGTTGGATCCGAAAGTCCCTTGCATCGGAGGTCCTGTTGAGGCAGGGGAGGTTTCGAAGGGTGGTGGTGAAGGTCTCCTTTGAGTGAAGGAGGGACCTTCGAAGTTTTGATAGCGGATGGTTGTGTTAGGCTCCACTATCGTCGAGGACATGTCCGGTGGGTGGGAGGACCTCGATATTATGTTAGGACCTGATGTAGCACGCTGGTTACGGAGTTATTCCGGGACCACCGAGGCGGACAGGCCTGACGTTGTCGAGGAAGACGAGCTTCGAAGGGTTGTTCGGAGGTCGTGAGCGTCGACAAGGACATTCGCAAGAGCTTGTTCGAACGAATGAAGCTTAAGCGATACGAGAGTGAAGCAGAATAGATTCAAGAAAGTGATAGAGAACAAGAACGAGAACAGAGACTAGTCGTAACAATTGGTAATATCGAGGTAAGGTGTCCGAAAAGGAAGTGGTGTCATATATGTACGGCGGACGTGCGTGGGAAAGCGTAGTGGGTGTGACTTTAGGGGTGGTCGTTAGGGACGTTCGTGACACCGTGAGTGAGTTTGCGCATCGGTGGGTAAGGATGTTGTCGATGCTGTGGGCCTGGCCACTCCGTCTGACAATAGCAAGGTGACTCCATGCACGTGAGACCTGATTAAACTTGCGATACCGATCCTGTGCATTGTATAAGTCAGCCGTCGCAGTACGAGGTACATCGAGATACATACCGGCACGTCCTGGGGGAAAGCATTATTCGTTAGGCTTCGAAGGGTGCCAAAATAGTCGTAGGCAGACTTCTTCGACATCAAGTTGCTTATGTGAAAGTGCTTGAGTACCGAGAACGTGAAGGCGGTTTCCGGTCGCTGGACAGTTGCGGGGAAGAATCGGGCGCGTACCAGTTGCTCTGCGTCAGACAAAGCATCACAGTGGCAATATTTTATATGCATGCGATGAACACCATTGATGTGGACGACGACTGTGGGGCGACCGATTGAGGTGGGAAGTGTGTTGGGGCACGGCTTGCCAAAGTGTCCTAACATGATGATGAAGCCTAATTCAGAAAGTGATACGCGCTGGAAGAAACTGCCTGTCCATCGCTGGAGGAAATGGAACGGCTGGTTCTGGTGTGCTTCGATGATGCAATCCTGACATAGAAGATCGCACTGAAAGCATTCTGTGCATCGAAAAGCACTAGCAGCCGCGCCGCAGGGGCAGTCCCGTCCGATACGAGGATGGTACTCGGTCGATAGGATCGCGTCCTGGAGAGCATCAAAGCTTTTCGAAAAGATCTCCATCATGACTGATGCGCCCTGCGTACCATCAGCATACCTTCAGTCACACTTACGAAGAGACACGCACTTGTTTCCTGGTTGGCTTTACTTCGGGTTCGGCGGTGGGTGAAGTGGGTTTGTAGGGCGGAATAGATGTGGAAGATGTGGCAGGTGATACCCGTCGACGCTTTGCCGTAATTTCGTAGAATGTGCGTGTTGTCGTGCTCCCGGCTGCGAACACTGCCCTGTTCAATTCAATGTCATCCTCCTTGTCGGACTCGCTGTCGTAACGGCCAACGACTCCTCGACGCTTGTGGGTACGGGACATTGGACAGGAAGGGGCTAGCTACAGAACGAGTGGTGCGTGCGCGTTAGTATGAAATAAAATCTCTCTGGCCAGCACGAGAACAATAATGGTGGCAGCATTGTACGGCAACGACTCCTCGACATCGATCGGGGAGGAAATACAATAACAGCAGAATGAAGTGGCCTGTGCGCGGAGACATGCGGAACAAGAGAACAAGGGGACGTTTCTGGCCACAACGAGAACAAGGGCCCTCACGCTCGCTGCCAGAGCAAATCATGTGGGCGATCGAAAATCTGACCCGAACTTATAACAATAGCAGAGGCAGCAGTCTGGGACCTTATGATCGCTGCCAGAGCAGATCGTGTGGGCGATCGAAGATCTGACCCGAACTTATGAAGGCAACTGTGCGAGGGAAATTATAAGTATGATTCGTTATCTCTTTACCTAGGTGAGATAACGTTGATGTAACTGTCAAAAATTGAAAAATATATGTGCGCTTGGATGGTAATACTTGTGCGCTTGGATGGTAGTAATAGCTGTGTTTGTTTTATAGCATCAGCTGGTCAAAAGGTACTATTTGCGTCATGTCATAACAGATGTTGGGCGCCGGATTCAAGTGCTCGAGAAGGGGCGGTGGGGGCTCAAAGCCGGGCACGTCATGAGAAAGACGACGAGGGACGATAGGCGCGCGGCGGAAGTGATTGAAGAAAGTTTGCGTGTAGTACTTCGCAATGGCTTCCTCCAAATGTCGAACTTCATCTGACTTCCATCGCCAACTGTCGACGTGGAGGATGGCTGGCTGTTTGCCGGGCCAAGGCCTCATGAGCCGCTGAAGTTCCAACAGGTAGCGACAGCGTTCTTCTTTATCGTGACTCGCGATGCCGTGATTTGCTTCAGAGAGCGGCGCGGCGAGGAGTTGTCCTCCGGGAAAGCAATCGGCGACACGTTGTTGTTCTCGCCCAAGATCGAAGTCGGCGGCCCCACGACGGATGAAAATTTGCAATGCAAGAAGCTCCTGGCGAAAATTGAGCTCCGCCAGCTCACACAAAATCTCCTCGAAGTCCTTGTCCTGAAGATCCCCGAATGGTTTACCCTGCCAAGTTTCGCTACCATGGGCAACTTCGCCGTTTGAGGTGTCCTCGGCGCTCAGGCAGTTCTGGAGAAAGTCAGACAACAGCTCCAGGCGCGTCGCGCTCTTCGTCTGACGATCCCCTCTCTTCCTATCGGCGCCGGATGAGCTATGTTGCAGCCAGTCGAGCCCAAGCAAATCTCTCCAAGCCTTCCCAGACATCGGCCGCGCATTTGAATCGTTGACACTGAGGCGATGGATGAGAACCACGCGATAACGCAGCCAGGCACGGAGGGTCGATGCACGCCGGTCTCGTTTCTCGTAGGCAATGAACGACGCCGGTTCCGGGAATGCGTACCCGAAATCGGAGCCCAGAACATCTTGGTTGACGAAGTTGCTGGGCGATTGATCGACGCTGCGCAGCGCATCACGCCATGCCGGGATCGCGGGAGGAAGGATGGCGTCCGGCAGATCTTCGAACTTGCTACGACCCTGCGGCTCGTAGATGGCCTTGTTCTTCTTGCGCTGGGCGTCTATAGTGTCCTTGTCAGTTGTAGATAAGTAAATCATTGAGATAAGAACTTACATGGGCTGTACCGTTGCGTCCGAGCGTGACGATCTGTCATCGGCACATCGGGAGGTGGAACCACGGGTCGCTCCATCCGGTGGGCGTTGAACGGGTTGCAGGTTATGTGGAAATATCGAGTGAAGCGCCGCATTGCCGTATATTTGGCCAGTTGCGTCGCAGACCCGCAATAGATGACCTTGTAGGAGGGCTTGGCCACAGCGAGCGGAATGAAACCTTCGGCGCGCTTTGCAGTCACCACTTCGTTGATGCACAGCGTAAGGACATCCATACGGTGGTGAACAAGGGATACAGGTATTTTTGCCCTAAATAATTCCTCGCAGACGCCGACATTGGTAGTGAATACCCCCATTACCGGTGCGACTGGCGTCGCTGCATCCACCTCTAACCGGCCACGAATACGCGGTTGATAAATGTCCCGCCAGTCGAGCGCAGCTTGTAGCTCGGAGTACAGATGTTGAACCTCGCGTACGGCGAGTCGTGCACGACTGAACGTCGTCGGTAAGGCCGTGAGTCGATCGAGAAGGGATTTTAGGATGGGGGGATCTCTCGTGCTGGGTAATAATCATCGTAGGTCGCACTCCGCGCTTGTTCCATCAGCGCAATGCAGGGTAATCGAAGGCGGCTGAGCATATATGGAGAGAAGCGCCCGATCTGATAAAATGCATGGTCCTCGCACACAAACTCGGATTCTCCAGGGAGCCACCACATAATTACCACGGGGTCACTGTGATCGCGGGGTGGATAACGAATGACGGATAGGTATGGGAGATCCGCGATGTAAGGCTGCGGCCACATCAGTGGGTCGTCGTCTCCATAGCGTAGATCCTCGCGCAGGAACACCGGACGATCTGCCCCAAGAGGCGGATATCGTAGTCTCTTAGAATTCGGCGAAGTCACTACATAGTCCCCCTCCCCAACGATGGCAGCGACTAAGCCATCGGACGGCCGAATATCTGACGAACTGTGAAAACAATTTTTAAACATAAAGGAAAGGGACTTACTGGCTGGGTTGAACTGGAGTTTCTGACGCAGGAGTAGTTCAGGCTTTGCCAACAAGGCTTCCGCAGTTGGGGGTTCGATATACTGGCTTGACATCACAAATCGCCGCGTTGTTTGAAAAAGACCACAGATGGATATCAGCCGACGTCACGTCGAGCCAAAAGAGAATACCAAAGGTATATCTCAAAGTGCAATCTGGGTAGAAGGAACGTCGGCAGGCTATGAAGCTCAGGTGTCAGTGCGTAGTTAGAAAATTTAAATGAACTTACGATCTCGAACTTGTAACTCAAGGTGGAGTGTGGGTGGATGAATAGTCCGCAGGCTGTGACGATCGCCGCGTTGGTCGAAGAGGACCACAGATAGAAATCAGCCGACGTCACGTCGAGCCGAAAGAGAATACCAAAGGTATATCTCGTTCAATCTGGGTCGAAGGAACGTCCGCAGGCTATGAAGCTTAGGTGTCAGTGCGTAGTTAGAGAAATTAATGAACTTACCGTTGATGTTATTTCGAACTTTAAAGCTCAAGTTAAATGAAACGAGTGTATACGAAAGTGTAAAGACGTAATCTAAAGGAGTGCTTGCAATCAGCCGACGTCACGTCGAGCTGAACGAGAATACCAAAGGTATATCTCGGTGGCAGAGGAGATCGGGCCAAGCAGCAGCAGCGTTGAGGATGCAGCGAATGATGCTGAAGGGAGACGTGTCGTCGACTCTGCACTTGCGCGCTGAGTTTGAAAAATATTTTTCCGCGCTTGGGCCCAGTGGCTGAGCAAGCGTGTGACCTTTCGGCAATGCCCGGGCGGACGCCAACCACTTTTTGACTTCCCATTCTCTTGAACTTCATCACCATCGGGGCAGACGTTCGTCTCCCGCCTGCTCGACTTGGCGTCGGCAGTGAATCCTCCCTCCTCCTCTCGTGTAGATCGTCCGCCTCCATGGATCAAGCACCCCTGCCTTTTCCCGTCAACATCGGGACAGACGTTCGTCTCCCGCCTGCTCGACTTGGCGTCGGCAGTGAATCCTCCCTCCTCCTCTCATGTAGATCGTCCGCCTCCATGGATCAAGCACCCCCGCCTTTTCCCATCAACATCGGGCCAGACGTTCGTCTCCCGCCTGTTCGACTTGGTGTTGGCAGTGATTACTTTTCCTCACTCACTTCGTCAACCACAAGCAGCTTTATTTCTCGGGCCGCCCCTGGATTTTTTTTCAGCCTGGCGCTCACCTTGGGCATTGGATTCCGATGTGCCGCCGACGTGCTGAATTCGCTATTGTACTAATTTTTACTTCTATCATCGCTATAATCCTTTATTTTTATTTCTATGTTATTTAGCCATCGTCTATATCTAGAGCGCTTGTACCTACAATTACGATATATTGTTCTGCTTTGACTGGCCCAGACTGCCTTGCTTTGGCCTTCCAAAGCCTCTCAAGGAACTTTAAAGGGCGCACGATCGGTGAGGACTATAACGTCGACATCTTATTATTATTAATGCCTCGCACTGCTTCTTCTACGACAGGACGTCGTCAAGCTGCCCCCTACTCTCAACGATTACCTGTCACCCATCGCTTTGGACCCTTCACCAACGCCGACCAGCACTCCATGGCCTGAATAAATCTGCTGCCAACAAAGTCAACGAAGAGCGGATCACGAAAGCTATCGAATTCCTCGCGGCGCCGTACAACGAGCAGCGCCGAGTCCACGGTTGGGTCTACCGAACGCCACAAGTGTGCACGGGAAAATCAGCCTCGGGGAAGGGAGACGTCTTGGAGCACTCAAACATCGGGCGGTGGTTCCAGATGGTGGTAAGTGGCATTTTCTAGTGCGTCTAACATTTCGCCTGATTTGATCGACATGTAGAAGAAGA